>JAFLJL010000697.1:5000-27500 GCA_018398815.1 Conus ventricosus | reverse complement strand
TGACTGGAGTGCACTGCAGACCTCCCAGAATGGAAGAGTCACCCAGAGATCATCAGCAAGAGTGGCATGAGACCAGACATAGTAGTCCACTCTAAGTCAACCAAGCAGCTGATCATGATCGAGCTCACGGTGCCATGAGAACAGAATGGAGGCAGCTCAAATCTACAAGACTGAAAAGTATGCTGATCTGGCAAACAGCCTGAGGAGAGATGGCTATCAGGTCAAAGTCCTCACTGCAGAAATTGGAGCTAGGGGGGTTGTAGGAACGTCTGCATACAGCCTCATGAAACAGCTCTCAGTTGCAGGGAGGGAAAAAAAAACCAGAGCCCTGAAAGCAATGGCAGAAGCGGCAGAGAGGTGTTCAAGCTGGATCTGGTCAAGGAGGAACAAAAGTGAACTTCATAAGGCTTAAATTTCCTACAAATATCAGGTGTCCCTGTGGCTCAGTGGTTAGAGTGCGAGTCATTAAGTGGAAAATGAGCATGTCCAGAAGGTCATGGGTTCGAATCCCAGCCATGGCTCGTCCCAAGATGGGAAAAAGGGGCAGCAGAGGGACATCCGGAGTCATGAACCGGTGTGGCCCAACCCCCCTAGAGTGTCAGGAGATAAGGGCCGAAACACTTGCTTGAAGGGGCTTCTCTTCTGAGGACTCTCTGCTGCCACGCTCTCCACGAGTTTCTTTCTACTCTACTAATACCGCTCGCCGTATAACACATGTTCTTATGGAGTGTTGGACTTAACGTGATGTTAGACAAACACCTTTTTTTCAGTAGACTCCAAGAAAACCTTGTTCACAGATGTCCCATCCGGAGATGATTGATTTTCTTTTTAGTTCTGGAAACAAACTCACTTTGGTTCATCAAATGTAAGAGTTTACGGAAGATTAGTGTTTTTTTTCCAGAAAATCAGTTTTAATCAGCTGTGTACACAAGTTGTGTGTGTGTGTGTGTGTGTGTGTGTGTGTGTGGTGTTGTGTGTGTTGGTGTGTGTGTGTAGAGAGTGACTGACTTGGTGACAGCCCTAATACGGCCCTTTGAGGTGGGCTGGGCTAGAAACAAGACATCTAGATAGACCACGCTGTATTAGCTTCCTCCGTTCCCTTCGCTGTTGTTGTGATATGTCATCAGACTGATGTTTTCTTTGTGTGTGTGTGTGTGGTGTGTGGTGTGTGTGTGTGTGTGGTGTGTGTGTGTGTGTGAGCTAGAGAGAGAGAGAGAGAGAGAGAGAGAGAGAGAGAGAGAGAGAGAGAGAGAGAGATCCTCTGTTTAGCACCAGGACTCTAATGTCAAGCTCTCGATGATCAAGCACCCCCCCCCCCCCCCCCACAACACACCACACACACACACACACACACACACACACACATACACACCACACACACACACACACACACACACACACACACACACATACACACACACATACACACACACACACACACACACCACACACACACACAACACGCACGCACACTCACACGCACACACACACACACACACACACACACTCCGCGAAGCTCTCAGCAGCATTTGACAGAAGCGACCTGGAGGAATAGGTCAAAGGACCTCCGATCGCTATTATTCTTTCATGAAACGATGATTCCCCTGATAGATTTCTATCATGCCATTCCGGGCGTGCCTCACTTCTCTGCTATCGATGCTGACAGATGCCTGTTGTGTCTGTTTGTCTGTCTGTCTGTCTGTCTGTCTGTCTGGGCGGCCAGATTGAAACCGTTTCAGAAATGGTTTTCGCGGTCGGTCATCTGGCAGTAAAACGACACGGCTGAATGCCCAGGCCTGTTTGTCTACTGGTCTGGAATAGTTAGTATTGGAGAGTCAGTGTGAATCAGGCGCAGCTCCAAGGACCTTTTAGAAAACAGGGATGGGTTTTAGGAAGGAGAAGAAGCTCTGTGATGTATTCCACATAATGTATACCACTCACTATATAAAACATGTTCTTATCGAATGTTGGGACTAACATGATGTCTGACAAATACTTTTTATCCGTAGACTCCATGAAAACCTTGTCCAGAGATGTCCCACCCGATACGATTTTCTTTTTAGTTCCGGAAATATGTTTTTTTTTTTTTTTTCATCAAATGTAAGAGTTTACAGAAGAAAAGTTTAAAGCAATGTTGGTGTGTTTTCAGAAAATCTGTTTTTAATGAGGTGTGTGTAGTGATTTTTTGTTTGTTTTTTAATGTGTGTGTGTGTGTGTGTGTTTGTGGTGTTAGGGGGTTTTTGGGGGGGTGTGTGTGTTTGTGTTTTGCAGGGGTGACTTAGTGACGGGCCCAAATACCCCCTTTTGAGGGGGCGGGGTTTAAAAAACAAGATAAACACTGGGAAAAATTCCCCCGCTAAAATTAATTGGGCTTCCTCCTTCCCCTTCGCTTTTGCCCCGTGAAAATCCCAATCAGACTGAGGTTTCCTTGTGTTGTTTTGAGAGAGAGAGAGAGCCCAGAGACAGAAGACAAGATCCTCAGTTTAGCCGGGAAACCCCTAAATTTCAGAACCCCAATTTATCAAGCACCCCGCAAAATTTCACGGTAGCAATTTGACAGATGCCCCTGGAAGAATAGGTCAAAGGCCCAAAACGACCCCCCTCCCCCCTTTCCCACCCCCCCCCCCCCACCCCCCCCCCCCCCCCGATCGCTTTTATTTTTTCACGAAACGTTTGATTCTCCGATAATTTCTATCTTGCCATTCCGGGCGTGCCCCCCTTTCCCCACTTTTTTGGGATGCTGACAATCCTTTTGGTCTGCTTTTCTGTCTGTCGGGGGGCCAAAATGAAACCGTTTCAGGAAAGGTTTCTTGCGGTCGCCCCTCAAAGGCAAAAAAACGACATGGCTGGGGCCCCAAAACCTGTTTGCTACGGACGGAAAAAAATTGGGGTTTTTTGGGTTAGTTTAATCCAGCGCACAGCTCAAAAAAAACCTTTTAAAAAAAAACGGGAGTGGGAAAAACCCACCCCCCGGTTTTTTTTTTCAAAAAGGGTTTTCCCTAAAGGGTGAAGAAGCCGTGGTGTATTGCATTTTAATGTACACAACCCCAATCGCTAAATAAAAACAAGTTTTTAGGGAGCGTTGGGACCCATTTTTAATGTCAAACCAAACACTTTTTGCAGACTCCAAGAAAGCCTTGTCAGCGAGACCCCCCCCTGAGGGGGATTTTTTGGGTCTTCCATTTCCCGAAAGAATTTTATTTTTTTTAAATTTTTTAACTAAGGTTTACCAAAAAAAAATTTGTTAAAGCGATGTTAGCGTTTTCCAAAAATCAAATTTTCATTAGATGTGGGGGGAAAAATTTTTTTTCGTTTGATTCTTTTTAAAAATTTTTTTTTTTTTTTTTAAGAGCCCTGAATGACTTATTACCCCCCCGATACGGCCTTTTGGGGCGGCGCCCCTGAAAGCAAGATGAACTCTAACAAAACCACACAAAAATGCATTATTTTTTCTCCTTTTTCCTTCGCTGTTTGTGAACTGCCATCACAGTGATTTTTTCCCCTTTTCTGGGGTTTTGTTTTTCTTTTAATGTTTTTTTTTGTTGTTTATGTGGGTGCGCGGGCGCGCGCGGGGGCGCACGCGCTTTCGCTTTGTGTGGTGCTGTGGGGGTGTGGGGTTGTGTGTGGGGTGCTTCCCAACCGTGTGTGTTTTTGGTTTTGTGTGTGTTTTGCGTGTGGTGTGTGTGGGGTGGTGTTTTGGGGTGGTGTGTGGGTGTTGTGGGGAGTGTGTGTGTGGGGATTTAAAATTCGGGGACAGTAGATTGGTTTCATCAGTCGGTGTGTGTTGTGTTGTGTGTGTGGTGTTGTGGTTTTGTGTGTTTTGTGTGGTGATTGACCAGACAGTAGTTTGGGTTTTCAGTCAGTAAATTGTGTGTGGTTTTTTGTGTGGGGTGGTGTGGGTGTTTATGGTGTGTTGTTTTGTGTGTTGGGAAACCCAAAATGGGGAAAAAACAATTACCGGGAAGGCTTTAATTATCAAGGGGAAAACTTATCGACTTTCAAACCCCGGGCCCTCGCAGGCAACCTCTCTCTCTCTCTCTCTCTCTCCTCTTCCCCTTTTCATCTTTCTCGTCCCCCTCTCTTTCTCCCCTCCCCTCTCTCTTTCTCTTTTCCCCTTTCTGTCCTTTCCTTTTGTTTGCCCGGGTCTGGCTCTCTCTCCTCTCTCTCTCTCTCCCCTCCCCTTCTCTCTTTTCTCCTCTCTCTCCTCTTTTAAATTATATTTATTTTTTTTAAAACCAACCCCCTCTCCCCCCCCTCTTCTCACCTCTTCATTCTCTTTTGAATGCTGAAAGCCCTGTCTGTCTGTCTGCCCTGCTCCCCCTCCCCGCCCCCTGTCTCTCCCCTCCCCCCCCCCCCCCTTTCCCCTCTGTCTCTCTCTCTCTCTATCCCTCCCTCCCCCTCTCTCTCTCTCTCTCTCTCTCTCTCCCCACTCAGCCCTACAAATTGCCCACAGTTTGACCGTCGGGTGAAAGGGGGGCGTTTGGGTGTCGACGGCTTTTTTGCGGGTTCTTTTTGCCGCACACAAAGCCCGCCCCGGGCCCCGTTTCCCGATCCCTTTCGGTTTTGTGCCAAAAAGGGAGGGGGGGTTTAGGGGTGGATACGGGGGGGGGTGGGGGGGGGGGGGGGGGGGTGGGGGGGGGGGGGTAAACCCGTCTGTCGCAATAGGCCTGGGGGGGTGGGGGGGGGGGGGGGGGGGGGGGGGCTGTAGGGGCCCGTTTGGTCTTTGATGGGGGCGGGTTTTGGGTCTGTTTTTGGGGGCCCGGGAAAGGTGGGCTGGTTGGTTTGGCGGCTGGCTGGCATCAGCGGGCGGGTCTTTTTTCCCGTCTCGCTCCCCTTCCCTTCCCTCCCCCCCCCCCCCCCTTCCCTTCCCTCGTCCCACCCTTCTCTTCCCCCCTTCCCCTCTTTTCCCCTCCTCCCTTTTTCCCTTTTTTCTTTCCCCCCCCCCCCCCCCCCCCAAGGTGTTTTTGGGGATCATCCCAAAGGGGACTGAACGGCAATTTTTAAAGAAAATTTTCTCCCCCCATTTTTTTTCTTGTTTTTTTTTTCCTCTCCTCTCTCTTTTTTTCCTTTCTTTCTTTTTTTGGGGGGGCTCTTTCTCCCCTTTTTCTTTTTTTCCCTTTTCCTTTTTCTTTTCCCTTTTCAAATTGGTCCATTTTCAAACGTTTTTTTTTCTCCCCCCCCCCCCCCCCTCCCCCTTCATCTTTTTCTTGTCTTCCCCCTTTTTTTGGTTTGTTCCCCCCTTAAACCTTGTCTTTTTTTTTTTCTCTTTCTCTTTTATCTTTGTTTCTTTTTTTCCCCTTTTATTTGTCAAAAACGCTGTCGGTTGCGCGAATAAACATACATACATACATAAATACATACATAAAATATTTTAAATATATTTATAAAATAATATATAAATAAAAAATTATCTATAAAATGGTGTGTGTGGGGTGTGTGTGTGTGGTTTTTGGTGTGTGTGTGTTTTGGGAAGACAAATGGGACCAAAAGGGGGAGAGAGAGAGAGAGAGAGAAAGAGAGAAAGAAGGGGAAAATAAAATAAATTTTGTATTCGATGGGCCTCCCCCCCCTTTCCTAAAGGGGGTTTACTTTCAACCCCAAAACATGAAATTGTGACAACAAAAACCAACACAAAATTTTAAATTAGAATGTAGGGGGAAAACAAAATAAAAAAAATTTTTCTTTTTTGAGAGGGAAGAGAGGAGGAGAGAAAAGGGGAAAAAAGGGGAGACAAAAAATTCCCCCAAGTTCCCCCCCCCCTACCCCCCCCCACCCACACACCACACTAAATAAACCAGACAGCGGGGCCCCCCAAAACTCAAAGTAACAGCCCCAAATTTCCCAAAATGAAAATTTTTTTCCACAACTAAAGGCCCTTTTTCCATCCTGCCCATCCCGCCCCCCGAAACAGGGCTTAAGGGGAAAACGAAGGCCTCACAAAAACACAGTCACCGAAACGGGTTGAGAAAAAAAGGGCGAGTGTCCTATGGGGCCCTACCGGTAATTTTAGCTGATGGTTGACACGCAAGAATGCTCAAAACCCCAAGTTTGTCCTTTAATCCCGTTACTACTGGAAAACCACATCCAAATCGAAAGAGACCGTTTTTAAACTTTTACTCCTCCCCCCCCCCCCTTTCCACATCCCCCCCCCCGCCCCCTCCCTCCCCCTCCCCCCGCACCCCAAACAAAACACATGCACAAACACAAATTCTTTTTCCAATTTGTTCAAACACAAAATTTTTTTAACAACAGGGAAAAGGCAAACCAAACTTTATATTATTTTAATATGAAAAATGTTTTTTTTATGTATGTTTGGGGTGTGTTTTGTGTGTGTGTGTGTGTGGGGTTTTGGGGTTTGTGTTTTGTGGGTTTGGTGTAGACAGACAGAAGAGATAGAAAGGGGAGACAGCCAGGGAAAAGGGGAGTGAGAGAGAAAAGTGTGTTGTGTGTGGGGGTTTTTTGTTGTGTTTTATGTTGGTCCCCGCGAAACCCCGGGGTGGGTGTGCGGCGTGCGTGGGGTGGGGCGTTTCCCGGGGCGGGGTTATTGGTGTTTGGGTGTGTGTGTTTTGGTGGTGTGTGTGGTGTGCGTGCGCGCGCCGCCCCTTTGGCATCGGTGCAGTGGGACCGAAAAGCCAGAGAAGGAAAAACCCTGCTGCTACCCAAAAAAAAATTTTACGGGCCCCGGCCACATTCTCCGCAAAAAGGTCCGCCTCCTTTTCACACCCCATTGGAACTGGGACAAAAAAGGGGGGATTCCCCCCCCCCCCTTTCCAAAGATTATTCTCCAACACTCCCCCCCCACCCTACCCACCCCCCCGCACCCTCACCCACCCCCCGCACCCCCACCCCCCCCATTTCCACTCCCCCCCAACGTCCCTTTCCCCTACTTACCAAAGGTGAATTCCCCCCCCCCCCCCCCGGGGCCCCCCCCAAAATTACACACACACAAATTTATGCACACAAAACGCGCGCGCTTTCGCACAGAAACACCACAAACCAAAACACACACAAATACACACACAAAACACACAAAACACACGCCCCAAACCGCAACCACACGGACCCAATCCACGCACAACACACACACACACACACACACACACACCACCCACACACACACCACAAAACACACTCCTCCTCTCTCTCTTTTCTCTCCCCCTCTTTCCTCACTCACACACCCCCACCCCACACCACACACAAACACTCACACTCACACACCACACCCCACACACACACCCATTCCTCCCCTCTCTCTCTCTCTCCTCTCTCTTTTCCCACCACCACCCCACACACACACCACACACACACACACAAAACACACACAACACAGGTCTCTCTCCTCTCTCCTCCTCTCTCTCTTTCTCTTACCAAAACACCACACACACACCCCACACACCCACACCACAAAACAAAAACACACACACACCACACACACACCCCCCCACACCACACACACCCCCACACACCACACACAACACTCTCCCTCCTCTCTCTCCCCCTCTCACTCACACACACACACAAAACCACACAACACACACACACACACACATAATTTTAAATTTTATATATATAAAAATTTATAAATAAATATTATAAATAAATATGTATATAAAAAAAAAAAAAAAAAATTTATTAAATTAAAAATATAAAAAAATTTTAAAATGATATTAAAAAGGAATAAAAAGGGAATAGTTTAAAACTTTCCCTTTTTTAAAATATCAAAACAAAGGGGTTTTTCCCCAAGGGGTCGAGCCCCTTTTAAAGCCCTTTTTAGGTTTTAAATTAAATTCATCTATAAATAATATATAAATATATAAAAAAATATATATAAAAAAAGCAAAACCAAAAATTTGGGGAAAAAAAAGTCCCAATTTAAAAATTTTTTCCCAAGTCTTTAAATAGTAAAGATTTTGGCAAATTTTTAAAAATTTTTAAAAAAAAAATTAAAAAAAAAAAAATTAAAATGAAAAAATGGGTTAATATAATATAAATATGAAAGCCCTTCACTAGAGCCTATATATTTAAAACCCCCCCCCATCCCAAACCCAAAAACCAAACCCCCCCACCCACCCCCAAAACACAGAGAGGGAGAGAGAGAGAGAGAGAGGGGAGAGGAGAGAGAAGAGAGAGGGGAGAGGGAAAAGGGGAGGGGGAGAGATAAAAAAAAATTTGGGGGGAAGGGGGGGCCCACGACCAAGAAAAGGGGGCCCTTCTCGGTCCCACCCTTTTTGGGTTTAAACCCGTGTTTTTACCGCACGACTGAGAAAATGCCAAAAAGTTTGAAAACCAGGGGCCCAAAGTGCCAGTTTTTTGGAAACCCCAACCGCAGCCCCCTAAACCCAAAGAACTTTTGTTTTGGGGGTTCTAGGGTTTTCCAAAAGGGGGGAACTGGGGCGGAGGGGGGGGGGGGGGGGGGGGTTTGGGGGGAGGGGGGGGGGGGGGGGGGGGGGGGGGGGGGGGAAGGGGGGTGGGGAGGGGTTGGGGGGGGGGTGGGGAAAGGGGGGAAAAGGGGTTTCTAATTTTGGGTTGGATGTTTGTTTGCTGGTTTTTCGTTTTTATGTTTTTCCCTTTTGCTTTGTCTTCTTGGCTTTTTCCCTTTTTTCTTTCTCTTCTCTTCTTCAGATACCTTCTCCTTTTCCTCTCCTTTTCCTTTTCCCCCGGGCTCTCCCTCTCTCTCTTCTTCTCTCTTCTCTCCCCTTTTTTTTCTTCTTTTTCCTTCCCCCCCCCCCCCTCTCCTCTCTCCTTTTCATTTTCTCTTCCCCCCCCCCTTCTCTCTCCCCTCTGGGCGCCCCTCTCCCCTTCTCTCTCTCTCCTTCTTTCCTCCCCCCCCTTTTTCCCCCTCCCGCTTATCCCCCCCTCCTTCTTTTCCCCCCCTTTTGTCTCTGTCTCTCTGTCTCTGTTTCCCCTCTCTCTCTCTCCCTTTCTTTCCCCTTTTCCCCTCTCCCCTCTCTCTCTCTCTCTTTCTTTCTCTCTCCTCTTTTCTTCCCTCCCTCTCCCCCCTTCTTCCTCCTCTACTTCTCTCTCCTTTTTTCCCTCTCTTCTCCCCCGTTCCCCTCCTTTTCCTCTCTACTCTCTCTCTCTTGCCTCCTCCTTGCCCGCCCTTTTTTTCTGAAGAGTTTAAACAAAAAAAAAAGACCTTAGGAAAAAGGGTTTGGCAAAGAAATTTTTTTTTTTAAATTTAAAAAAAACCTTTGGGGTGTGTGTGTGTGGTGTGTGTGTGTGGTTTTGTGGGGTGTGTTGTGTTAGGTTTGGAATTGTTATTCAAAAAACTCTTAGGGAGATGCCTTGACAGGGAACAGCGCTTTTTTGGGGCCCTCGCATTGGGCGGCGCAAACCCCTGAACTAAATTTGTGTCGCTTCTGTCACTGTCCTCTTTTCTCTCTCTCTCCCTCTTTCCTTTGTGTGGTGCCCTCTCCTCTCTCTCTCTTCTCTCTTTTTCCCCTCCCCCCCTCCTTAAAGATCTCTCTCCCCTCTCTCTTCTCTCCCTCTCTCTTTATGCGTGGGGGTGGGGTGTGGTGTGTGTGGTGTGTGTGTGTGGTGTGTGTTGTGTGTGGCGGTGTGTGTGTTGTACGTGGGGTTGTGGTTGTTTGTGTGTGTGTGGTTGTGGGTGTGTGTGTGGTGTGGGGTGTGGGGTTGTGACCCCTTATGTATTTTTCCTCCTCTCTCTTTTCTCCACCTCTTTTTCCCCTTTTCCCTTCTCTCCGTCCTCCCTTTTCCTTTCCTCTCTCCCCTCCCCCCAACCCTTTTTAATGTGGTATGTATGTATGTATTTCTCTTTTTCCCTTTTCCTCTCTTTTTCCTTCTTCCCCCTCTCTCTCTCTCTCTCTTTCTTTCCCCCCCCCCTCTTCCCAAAATAATATTAAATGGGGGGCGTTAAAGCAAAGTCATTAAAAAAATTTTGAACACAAGAAAAAAACGCAACACTGACAAGAAACAGACCCGGGGATAAACTGATGTATTCTTAAACACACCACGGACACAGACACCGTGTTACTTGACGGAGGCGTCCTTGGCATACATCAGACACATGCAGTATTGATACAGACGGCAAGCATCGTCGATACAAAATAGCGCACTATTGTTACTAACACATGTTTTTGATACAGACACATTCAGTAAACGGCGCAGACACTTGCATTAAAGATTCACATAGTGGGTTATAGATACAGACACGCGCGTCATTATCATTCTTACAGACACTTTGCATTATCAATGCAGATATATGTATGATTCACGCAGACACGTGCGTTGTTGATGTAAACAATATGTGTTATGTATAGAGACTCGTATGATGCTGGTAACGATAACGCGCATTGGTAACACAGACATTGTCATGCATTATGAATACAGACGCGCACATTATTGAGGCAGGCGCATACATGATTGATACAGACATATGCATTATTAACACAGACATGGGCATTAGGAAATCAGATACATGAATTTCGGACTCTTGACACATAACAGTGTTCACACACACACACACGCACACACGCAACACACACACAACACACCACACACACACACACACACACCACACACACACAACACACACACACACACACCACACACACACACACTCTCTTCTCTCTCTCTCTCTCTCTCTCTCTCTCTCTGTCGCGCTCACTCACTCACTCAAACACATACACACACACACACACACGCGCACACACACACACACACACACACCACACCACACACACACACACACACACAACATACACACACACACGCACGCACGCACGCACGCACGCACACGCACACACACACACAGATACAGAGTTAGCTCAAGTTGCTGACGATATCTGTATATGGAGTAAAGTAACGATGAAAAGAAATACTCCGTTAAGATCACTGAATTATATAAAAATTAAATACCAACACGAACTAAATAAAATCAGTACATTTTTACACGAAACGGACTATCTCTTTCACCTGAAAAAACGAATTTGATGCTTTTTAATTCTGGAAATGATCCAGATAAGCTTCCAGTTTTCACCTTAGACGACACTATTTTAAACTATTGTTAAAAGCGTTAAATTCTTAGGTGTATTCCTAAGTAGTAAACTAACATGGAATACTCACATTGACCATATTTTAAATAAAGCAAGAAAAAGTCTGAATTTCCTTAAAATTGTCAGTAAACAATATTGGGGGCAAGACACTAAAACTTTAACTGTTTTAGCTACTGCCCTTGTACGCTCAAGACTTACATATGCTCAGGAAGTATTTTTTAATGCACCTAAACATCTTTTAAATAAACTTCAGAGCACTGATTGCAAAGCCTTCAAAATTGCCTTAGGGGTTCCCACACATACGTCAAACTTAGGGACATACAACGAAGTGGGAGTTCTACCTCTATCTGAAATTAGAAAGGCTTCTACTTTAAAATTCATCTTAAAAAGTTTCTCACAAAAGAATTTTTGCTCAGAAGAGGTATGTTTAGATTCGGAAAAGCATTTTGGAAAACGTGCACAATATATACAATCCACAAAATCTATTTATTCATTTTCCTCAGATCTTCTAAAAGATACAAAAATAGATAAAAAATAATATCGCCGGAAAAACCTACGTTTTCACCCATTCCAAAATGGGTACAATCAAAAGCTTCCTTTGACATTGACTACAATAATTTAACAAAAAAGGATTCTCCCAACATTTTGAGAAATTTTGTCCACACTCACTTAGAAGATAAGTACAACCATCACTTAAAAATATTCACAGATGGCTCAGTATTGGATGATAATATCACGGGAGCAGCTTTCATAATTCCTAGCTTAAAAATAGAAAAAGTGATTTCATCTTGGTAAAAGTCTGTCTATATATAGCGCAGAATTACTTGCTATAACTCAAATCATTGGATTTCATTTTGAATTCCCCCATAAATAACAGTCAAATCGTAATATGCGCTGATTCAAAGCGGCATTGAATGGTATTAAGTCTTCAAATTCATATGTACGATTAGACATGATAACTGAAATTAATCATATAGTACACCTTCTTTCCCAAAAGGCATTAATATTACTTTTTGTTGGGTGTCTTCTCATTGTGGTTATATCGGCAAATGAACAAGTAGACAAAGTTGCAAAAAAGGCAGCTCAAAACCTTAGCGGCACAGTAACAATAAATGTTCGCTTAGATCTGGCAGAATGTTTCTCTATCATAAATAAAACATCTCATGATAATGCAACAAAAACACTGAGGAACTCGGACATACATTATTATAACAATTGCATCAACTGTAATGACAAAAACAATGGGATAACATCATACAAAAGATTTATTTCCTCATCCAGGGAGATTGAAAGTCTAATCCATAGGCTTCGTTTAAACTCGTTTAAAACAAAATATTGCAAAGATATTAAATGTATGTGTGGGGAATCTATAAGTGTCAATCATTTACTGATTCATTGTCCCAAAACAAAAGAGCTGTTTAATAAATCAGGTATTGAGGGTTTTGTTGATGGATCGACTCCTTTATCACTATCTAGTATATTAAACAATTTTGCTACTCTTGAATCTATTTCTAAATGTTTATTAGGCTGTTCACTTAATATTTATCTTTAGCATTTGTGATTGTTACAGTTAAAATTTTAGTTTGAGTTAAACGTTCTGATGAATAGGGTGGGGTGGAGGGTTATGATTACATGCTTACGTACTATTTTAAAACTTACACTCCCTAAAAAAAAAAAAAACACAACAACATCTCTTTCATTCTTTACATCAAGCTCACTCTACACTATAATATTGTCTGAATCACTTCTAGTGGAAGGACGTTAAACTGAAGAACAACAACACACACACACACACGTGTGTGTGCGCTGTTAATACAGACCTGTGCATTATGAATACAGACACGTGCAATAGTAACCCAGGCACGAGCAGTTTTGATACAATCACACGCATCATTGACGTAGACAAATGGATTATTGACACAGACCCTAGTTACACTGGTCAAGAATGGATTGCAAACTCTCGTTCGGCGCGTTTCACCTTGAATGGTGGCGGGGGGGGGGGGGGGGGGGGGGGGAAGAAAGAAAGAAAATCTGGATGCCATTATGCTGTTCTTCCACTCTGTTGCTTTTGTTTCTGTAAACAGAAACACATCTGGTCTGTTCCACGTTCTCGGCAGAATGATGCGGCTGTTTACACAGAAAGTGACACCAATACTGATAGCGATGAACAAATACAGACATCATCATCCGTGTGACTCCGTTGATGTGGGTTCCAGCAGTAAGGGGTCTCGGGGTTATGCACTCCCCTTGGTCCCTCCCATTCAGCAAATTATTCAGGGAAGAAAAAAAAGAGAGAAAAAAAGAGAAAGAAATGCAGAAGGAGGAAGAGAGAGAGAGAGAGAGGAGAGAGAGAGAGAGGAGAAGAGAGAGGAGAGAGAGAGAGAGAGAGAGAGAGAGAGAGAGACAGCGCGCGTGTCCAATTCCCAAGAGCACAGACTGACAAGACTGACATCCATCTGTTCCCCTCCATGACATATTGATGATCATTGGCATCACCGTGTATGTCTGTCTGTCTGTGCATGGCATATTAATGATCATTAGCATCACCGTGTATGTCTGTCTGTCTGTGCATGGCATATTGATTTATCTTAGCTCACGTGTATGTCTGTCACTGCATGCATATTAATGATCATTAGCATCACCGTGTATGTCTGTCTGCATGCTTAATGACATTAGCATCACGTGTATATCGTCTGTCGCTGCATGGCATATTGATGATCATTAGCATCACTGTTTACTATTTTCAGTATTTCACTCTCTTCAAAGCGTCGTCTGCAGCGTTCAACATCGTGTGAGCACATGAGTGTTTAATTAAAAAACATGAGTCAGCAGGGGTGGGGGAAGAGGGGAGCAGAAAAGAAAGAGTTATGAAGGCAATATGAAAAGGGAGAACAAGTCGAGGGAGGTGGGGGAAGGGAGAGGGTGAAAAAATGGAGAGAGATACGTGGGAGAGAGAGAGAGAAGAGAGAGGAGAGAGAGAGAGAGAAAGAGTGAGAGAGGAGATGAGAGAAGAGAGAGAGGTGGGAGGTAGTAAGAAATGAATGAAAGAAAGAATGAGGTTGAAAAAGGAAAAAGAGAGAAAACAAGGTGAGTGGGGGGGGGAAGGAGGAGGAGGGAAAGGAAGTTGAAGAAGTATAAAAAAAAAAAGAAAGACGAAGGAAATAAGAGAGGGGGGGTGGAAAGGAAGGAGAAAAAAAGAGGGAGGGTAGGGTGGGGTTTTAGATGGAAAGGAGAAAAAAAAGAAAAAGTTTTTTTTTAAAAGGAAAAGAAATAAAAGATAGGGCAGGGGAAAAAGGAGAGAGGAGAGAGAAGAGAGGGGGGAGAGAGGGGGAGAGAGGAGGGGGAAGAGAGATGGGAGGAGAGAAGGGGGAGAGAGAGAGAGAGGCAGGGAAGGGGGAACAGGAAAAAAAGTGAAAAAAGGGGGGGAAAGAAAAAAGAAGGAAAGTTAAAAACGCCGGTTTTAAAAAAGGAGGGGCCGGGAAAAAAAAGAAAAAAAAAAAAGAAGGAGAGAGAGGAGGACAGACAGAAGACAGCAGACAGACAGGGAAGGACGAAAAGGCAGAGGTAGGGGGGGGTTTAAGGGGGGAAAAATGTGTTGGAGGGGGGGGGTATTGTCTTTCCGGATTTCGAGATGAAAAAATATATTCAACAAAGCAAATTTCCTTTTCACGGTGAAATTTTTTGCCATTTTATAGCGTTAGTTTCTTTCTAACAAGAATGGTCCTTTCCATTTTCACCCTGTCGGCCCCAGCCCAGCGTTGCGGATTACAGCCGCAGCCCTCCCCTTTGTTGTTTTGCATTTTAAAATGCCCCCGCTCTTGTAGGTTCCCTGCCCCCGTTGAATTGTTCAGGGCGCAAATGGGGATCAAAGGTGTGTTTTAAGAGACCCTAATGATACATGGCTGCTTTTTCAGATACCCCCTGTTTCTGTATTGAATCGTGTGTCATTTTTTGATTTTGGTTAAAAAAAATTTAAAAAAATTTAAAAAAAAGAGGAAATTTTTGTATCGTTTGGGAAAAGACGGAATATTGTGTGTTTTCGGCTAAAATAAGGAATGTTGTACCCGTTTGATTTAAAGGACGGAGATTGTATGATTTGGGAAAAAGACGGAATTTTGAAAGGTTTCGGTTAAAATACGGACACCTTTGAAAAACCCTAAAGTGGGGATGCTCTCTCTCTCTTCGATGATCCAAATCCCCAGGGCCCATCCTTTAAAATTTTGATCCAAAAACTCGGGGGTACTCAGAGTATTTAGAAGATTTTTTTTTTTTTCTTTTGAAAGCCTTCCCCTGTTTGCTTAATCGTCATTTTTATTTCTTGATGTCTCTAATCTGAAGTACAATAAAATACTCCCATTGGTTTTCAATTTCTTCACGATGATTTTTTTCTTTATAAAAAAAAAAAGCAAAACAAAAAAAAAACGAAAAAAAAAAAAAAAAAAAAAAAAAAACGAAACAAAACAAAACAAAACAATCGAAAAAAAAAAACAAATGGTCGTAAGTTAAAAATAAAATGTAAAATGTTTTAAAACCTAAGTAATTAAAAGCCAGTGAGTTAAAGGGATAAAACGCTCCTAAAGGATCATTACGAAATTAATGTGTTTTAAGGTAGGCAATATGTAAAATTTTCCTGTAAGTTTTATTTTGATTGGGGTCTCAAATTCAATGTAGAATCCCCCCCACCCTTGTTTTCATTTTGTGTAACAATTTTTTTTTAAAACAAACAACACCACGCACGCAGCAACACCCCGCACGCACACACAGAAAACCACGCACAGCAGAGCACGCAGCGGGACACACACACACACACACACCACAACCCACACACACCAACACCACAAACCACAACACACACGCAGTAGCACGCACGCCGCACCGCACGCACGCACACGCACGCCGAACAGACACAAACACACAACCACCCCACACACACACCAAACCCACCCCAAAACCAAAACCCCAAACCTCCCCGTCCTCGGTGTTTTTCAACTGAGAAAGGAATTGGGGCAGACGTCAGGGCAGAAGGTATATGCAATCTGGAATGAAGTGACCCTGGGGGGCATGTCCCAAAGTCTTTCCCAATTTAGATTCTTTGGAGTGCATTCCCCCACGTTGTCATTGCCCTTGGGCTTGTGGACTGTTTTTGGGTCTTTTTTGGTTTTTTTTTCTATCCCCTGAATCTCATGTCTCTTTTGGCTTTTCCTTTGGCTTTGCCCACCTTCATTTTTGGTCCCCCCCGTCCTTGTTGTTGGTCTGTGTGTGTCCTGTTTTTCTTGATTTTGGTTTCTTTTGCAAAATCTCGCCTCTTGAATTTTCCTTTTTTGTGTTTTCACGGGGGTTTGATTGCTTTACCCCCTTGTCCCCTGGTCCTCCGCATGCTTTGAAGTTGATTTTCCCTGCTTTGTTTCTCCAGGATGGTTTTAGTGGTTTTTGAGCTTTGCTTGGCGACGTACGCGGTGTCAGTCGAAGGGTGGGACCCAGCCATTTCCTTGGAATTTGTTGATTTTGGCTTCCATTGCTTCCTGTGTGGGGCAGAGTCATATATCCGAGGCCTTTGGGCTTTGGTTCGATAAAAACTCAGACCCCAGCCTTGTTTTGCAGGGGCCCCCCTGGAAAAGGGTTTCCCCAAGCCTTCTTCCCCCATTGCTTGGTTTTTTTTGCTCTTTGTGTGTTTTCAGTTTATCATCTTTTCCAAGGTTTGATGGTTTTTTCGTGACTTTTGGGAAAAGGGCCCCTGGTTGGCCATGAAGACCACAGTTTGGCCATTTTTCCCTTTCTAGTGAGGCCCCGTGATTTTTTTGGCTTGACTTCTTTGGATGGGAAACATGCTCCGCCCCCCGCACATGGAGTGTCCGTTTTTTTGGATTGAAATCACTGATGTACCCAAAAGGGCTTGAGAGGAGGCATCTTTTCCATCCCCAAGGTCTTTTTGTTCGCGTTGTTTTTTGCTGTTTCAATGAGTTCCCATTGCCAGCACAACAGTTGGGGAAAATTGCAAGCCATTGCAATGCCCACTTCCAATTTGACCCAAAGTTGTGTACTCTTGGTGGGAAAACCCGCTTGAGAAGTTTGAAGTTTTCTTGAGTGTGGGATATTCTTTGGACTGGTCTTTAAAGGCCCAACTGTTCATTCTTGGGGCCGACCCATTGGTTTTGCCGATAACCCCACCTAGTCCGGTCTTCTTTTCTGTTTTTGTTTTATTGGATTGCGTCCCGATCATTGGGGCGTTTTAACAGCCAGCCGCTGGGGGCCCCTTTCG
Organism: Conus ventricosus; assembly: GCA_018398815.1. Lineage (NCBI taxonomy): Eukaryota > Metazoa > Mollusca > Gastropoda > Neogastropoda > Conidae > Conus > Conus ventricosus. The sequence goes on along the minus strand of JAFLJL010000697.1, from coordinate 10,226 downwards.
GACTGACCTCAAAGTATTGTTTTCCCGGTCTTGGTCGCCGGGGCCCCAGACGGGAAAAGAAGATTTCCTTCGCTTTCAGTAGTGTATTGGCCTGAACGGGCGATGCCCTTTGAGTTTTTTTTGGGGATGTACCCATTCCCGCTCCAGGGCGTGATTTCTTTTTTCCCCAAACCCGATGCAGAGCCTGTGGACCCCTCCGCCCCCTTTGGGACATTTTTGTAAAGCTGGTAAGGTTTCTTTTGGGCCCCCTGGTGTGTTTGGCTTGGTTTTGCGACCCCTTTTGTTTTCCCCAACGTTGGAGGCTTGCTTTAAAAATTTTCCCTAGGGTTGGTTGGCCCCCAGCCTTAAATGTCGGTGGTGTTTGCTCTGTGAGTAGGTATGTTTTCTAGATGTGCCAAGAATTTTTGCCAATAGGGTCCCGTTTTTTGGTGCTCAAACGTTTTTGGGCAAACGGGAAAGGGGGTCTCTGAAGAGCGCTCTTGTGTCTTTTTTTTTGTTTTCCCTCTTTCGCAGTTTCCGTTTTGTGGGGCGTGTTTTTCTTTCAGGTTTCCCACAGTTTTCCCAAGCCTTTTTTTTCGCTGGCAGTGCGGTCTTCATTTGCTTCTTGGGTTGTTCTTTTGGACTTGTTGCCCATTTTTTTCTTGGGTTTGGGTTTTTTTTGGGGTGTTTTTTTTTTGGGGTTGTTTTACCCCATGGGCGTCTTAATGTGGTACAAATGTCCCCATTTGGGTTTTTTGTGTTCCGGGTGCTTTTCATTTTTGCCCCTTTTTCCCCCAATCTTCGTTTGTTTGCTGGGGCGGTTGAGTTTCAGGCGCGGGATCGGGGCCGTGCAAATTCCTAACCGAAAACAGCGTGGATGTCCTTTGGGCCCTGTGGTTTAAAATCGGGGCCTTTGGTCTTCCGACGTCTTATCTGCTGAGCAGTGCGTGCTGCTTTCAGAGGTTTCCCAAAACCCCCTTTGTTCTGTGGATTCATGCAAGGGTGGTAGCGAAAAGCTTTCCCCGAAAAAGGTTTCCCTTTGGATGTTCATGTCCCTTGGGATTTTCGTGGTTGGTTTGGGGGGACCATGGTTTTTCATTCTTCCCCCTTTCGGGGGAATCTGGGGTCTTTTCCCTTTTATTCTTGTACACAGGTTTTAAAGGGAAAGTGGGGAGCCAGCCCCCGAGCCCCTTTGGGTTTGGGCTTTCCCCGTTCCTCCCGGGCTTTCCCGGGTCCCCCGGCCTATTCCCCGGGTCAATGGTTTACCCATGCATCAGTAGAAAAAAACTGTGGGAGCGTGGAGCGAGAGTCTAGAAAGAAGCCCCCCTTTAAGCAGTGTTTCGGTCTATTCTGAATTGGGGGGGTTGGGGGGGAACCCGGTTTTTGCTCCGGTGTCCTCTGCTGCTCCTTTTTTCCCCCCATCTTGGGGGAGATGGTGGGTTCGAACCCTTTACCTCTGGACTGTTTTTTACTTTGACTCGCGCTTTTAACCCTGGCCCCAAAGGGAACTGATATTTGTAGGGAAATTAAGCCTTATGAAGTTACTTTGTTCTCCTTGACCAGATGCTTGAACAACCTGCCCCTTCGCCCTTGCTTTCAGGGCTTGGGTTTTTTCCTTCCTGCAATGAGGGTTTAGGGCGTTGCAGCGTTCTAAAATCCCCCAGTCCCAATTTCTGCGTGGGTTTGACCCGTAGCCTTTCCCTGGTGTTTGCCGATCAGCTACTTTTTTAGTCTTGTAATTTGAGCGCCCCCATTTGTTTTCTTGGCACCGTGGTCGATCATGATCAGCGTTGGTTGACTTAGAGTGGATACTATGTTTTGGTTCATGCCACTCTTTTGATGTCTCTGGGTAACTTCATTTGGGAGGTTGCAGTGCACTCCCGTTATTGCCCCATCCGCAGACCTTTCCCGCATGTTTGGTGGCATGTTTTTGTCTAAATATAAAAAACAAAAAATGTTTTCGGACCTTGGGGCCTTCACGAAACCATTGAATTTTTTGGACGTAAAATTAAAGTGGAAATTAAATAGAAAAATAACCGTTGGTTAGTTGGTCTGTACTTAAAGAAATAAAGTAATATAATATGATGATAATAAAAAGACAAATTTTTACGGTATCCTACAAAATGGCGCAGGGCGCTTTTTCAAAATTTTTAAAATTTTTAAAAAAAATATAAGCAGAAAACACACCCCACACAAACCCCACAACACCCCCCAAAACCCACTGGAAAAATAATGTTGCATACAAAAAAATACAGAACACGGTGAAAGTCATTTTTACACGAAAAAAGTGTGAAGTGCAGTAGGTTAGTCTATTTAGGTTTAAAACTGAAATGGGGTTTGAACAGATAACGTTTTCAGTGCGACTTGAAAAATCGGGTGGAGGGGGAGGGGACTTTATGTTTCTGTTGTTTCGCCCGGCCTCCCCTATTGATGATATCGATGTAGATCGATGTTGGCGACGGGGGGTTGTCTCCCCGCTCTGCCCTTTTCTGCTCTTGGGGGGGGATGGGGGGGGGTAACCCGTGTTGTCCTCTCGGTGATGTCAGGACGAATCGGCGGAGGGGTGCATTGAACCCAAGCGTGTGGTTTGTACTCCCCCTTTGGATGTGTGATAGTGCGGGTGATAGTGTTCCCCCCCTCACCGTCTCGGCTCTGGGGGGGGGGTTTGGGGGGTCCCCCGCCTGTTTGTCTGTTGTCTGTTGTCTGTTTCTGTTTTGTCTGTTGTTGTTTCTGTCTCTCTCTTCTTCTCTCTCTCTCTCTTCTCTCTCTCTCTCTTCTCGTCTTCTCTCTCCTTTTTTTTTTTGTTTTCTTTTTCGTTTCTTTTTACTCTTTTTTCTCTTCTTCTCTCTTCTTCTCCCTTTTTTTTCTTTTTTTCTCTTTTCTTCTTTCTCTTCTCTTCTCTTCTTTCTCTTCTTTCTCTCTCTCTTTCTCTTTCTCTCTCTCTTTTTTTTCTCTCTCTCTCTTCTCTCTCTTTTTTTCTCTTTCCCCCTTTTTTTTTTTTTTTCTCTCTTTTTTCTCTCTCTCTTTTCTTTTCTTCTTTTTTTCTTTTCTCTTTTTTCTTTTTTCTCTTTCTTTTTTCTTCTTTTTTTCTCTCTCTCTCTCTTCTTCTTTTTTCTCTCTTCTTTCTTTTTTTCTCTTCTCTTCTTCTTTTTCTCCCCTCTCTCTTTTTTTTTCTTTTCTCTCTTTTTCTTTTTTCCCTTTTTCTCTCCTTCTCTTCTCTCTTTTTCTCTCTTTTCTCTCTCCTCTTCTTTCTCTCTTTTTTCTTTTTTTCTTTTCTCTCTCTCTTTCTTCTCTCTTCTTTTCTTCTTTTTCTTCTTTCTTTCTTTTTCTCTTTTTTTCTCTTCTCTCTCTCTCTCTCTCTCTCTTTTTTCCCTCTTTTTCTTTTTTTTTTTTCTTCTCTCTCCTTTTTTCTCCCCCCCTTCCCCTTTTCTCTTTCTTTCTTCTTTTCTTCCCCTTTTTCTCCTTCTTCTTTTCTTTTCTTCTTCTTTTCTCTCCCCCCTTTTTTTTTCTTCTTCTCTCTCTTTCTCTCTTTTTTCTCTTTTTCCCTCTTTCTTTTCTTTTTCTTTTCCCCTCTTTTTTTTCTTCTTTTTCTTTCTTCCTTTTCTTTTCTCTCTTCTCTCTCTCTCTCTCTCTCTCTCTTCCCCCTCTCTCTCTCTCTTTTCTCTTCTTCCTTTTTTCCCCCTTTTTTTCTTTTTCTCTCTTCTCTCTCTCTCTTTTCTCTCTCCCCCCCCTCTTTTTCTCTCTCTCTCTCTCTCTCTTCTTCTCTCCTCTTTTTTTTTGTTCTTTTCTTTTTTGGTCGGTTTTTTTTTTTTATTTCCCTCTTCCCTCTCTTTCCTCATTTTTTCCCCTTCTTTCCCCCAAACCCCCCCCAACCTCTTTCTCTTAAAAAAAATTTTTTTTTTTCTTTTTTCCCTTTTTTTTCTCTTTTTTCTTTCCCCCTCTTTCTTTCTCCTCTCTTGTTTTGTTTCTGGAAAATTCGAAGGATGGTTTTTTTATTTTATTTGTAAGGTTTTTCAAAACCCAAAAAATCGTTTTTAATTTTTTTTAAATCCAAAATTTTCTTTTTTCCCCCCGTCCCAAATTATTTTCCCAAACCCAAAAAAACCCAAACCAAAAATCCAAATAAATTTTTTGTCATGTTTTTTTTAAAAAAAAAATTTTTTGTTTTATTTTTTTTTCCGGCGAAATAATAAAAAGAAAAAAATTTTTTTTAGCAAAACTTCATTGGTTTTTTTTTAAAATGTGTGTAAGGATTTTTTACTGCTTGAGGTGAAAAGCCCCAGCAAGGGGACCCCCTTTTTTTTTTCAGGGAAAATTTTTTCCCCAAAATTGTTTTTTGTTGTTTTTTTTTTTTAGCCAATTTCTTTTTTTTTTTTTTTTTTTTCCTTTTTCCTTGTTTTTTCTCTTCTTTCCTCTTTTTTCTTTTTTTCCCCCAAAAAAAAAACCCCAAAAAACCTTTCCCCCAACCAAAAACCAAATATTGGTTTGGTTTGTATGATTTTTGAAATGAAAAAAGTTGGTTTTACTGAAAGGGGGATTAGGCTGTTTAAAATTTTTTGGCCTGTTCCCCGGTTTGAACTTATTGGGGGATTTTAAAGTATTGGGAGATGTTTCAAAGCCCGATTGGGACCGTTTTCGGCAGGGGGGGGGGGGGGGGGGGGGGGGGGGGGGGGGGGGGAAAAAAAAAAAAAAAAAAAAAAAAAAAAAAAAAAAAAAAAAAAAAAATTTGGGCAGCCCTGTTTCGACAGCCCTTTATTCGGGGATTCTTTTTTCGACAGCCATGATTCGGGCAGCCGTGTTTCAGACAGCCATGATTCGGGCAGCCATGATTCGGGCAGCCGTGATTCGGACAGCCGTGATTCGGACAGCCGTGATTCGGACAGCCGTGTTTCAGACAGCCGTGATTCGGACAGCCGTGATTCGGACAGCCGTGACTCGGACAGCCGTGATTCGGACAGCCGTGATTCGGACAGCCGGGATTCGGACAGCCGTGATTCGGACAGCCGTGATTCAGACAGCCGTGATTCGGACAGCCGTGATTCTGACAGCCGTGACAGGGTGTGGAGGAGTGTGTTCTCACTTTTCGAGTCTTGAACTTGTGGTTATTGCTTTCTTTCAACAGTGACAGTCACGCGCTTTTTAGGGGCTGGTGTTGGTTTGAATTGTTTACGCTGGTGGGCGTCTCTGTTCGCTTCTTTCTTTCTTTCTTTCTTTGCATTTTTTTTTCTCTCTCGTTTCTTTCCTTTA
>JAFLJL010000696.1:0-53114 GCA_018398815.1 Conus ventricosus | reverse complement strand
CACACCCCCACACACCCAACACCCACAAAACCCCCACACACTACACACACACACACCACCCCACACACACAGAGCTCGCCCCCTTTTTTTTACCAAAAGTTTATATATAAACACATTAAAACCATCGACAAAAGTCTTTTAGACGAGGGTTTTTTTTTGGGAAAAAAAATTTTCCATATGGCCGGAATTAACCATGGGCCTGTAACATATAAAATATATATATATATGTGTGGGTGTGGTGGTTGTGTGTGTGTTGCTGTGTAGTGGGGGTAATAATGTGTGATATGGTTAATTTTTATGAAAAATTTATATGTTGCCCCCTTTTTTTCCTCTCTCTCTCTCCCCCTCTCTCTCCTCTCTCCTCTCTCTCTCTCTTCTCTCTCTCTCTCTCTCCCCTCTGCCTCTCTAAAAATTCTCTCTCTCTCTCCTCCTCCCCTCTCTCTCTCTCTTCTCTCCTCTCTCTCTCCTCTCTCCCCGGGCTGTCATGGTGCGTGTGTATTTTTCCGAATTCCGTACAATTTTGTCATATTCATTTTACGTCGATTTATACGGGGAATTTTGTACTTTTTAGTACAGTTCCTTTCAAACTACTTTCCATGCTGTTCCCCCCCCCTTCCCCCCTCTCCTCTCCTATCTTTTTTTTCTCCCCCCCCCCCCCCCCCCCCCCCCCAAATGTATCCCCTTTTGCTTAATACGTTCTATATTTTCATGCCTTTCGAAAAATGAATGCATGTGGTGCCTTTCTTCCCTCTCTCCTTTTTCTCTCTCTCTCTCTTCCCCCTTCTCTCTCTTTTCCCCTCTCTTCTCTCTCTCTCTCTCTCTCTTCTCCTCTCTCTATGCGTGCAAACGTGCGGGATTTGTGTGTTCAACAATATGTACGCACTTTGTATATTTTACTTGACGTTGTTTCATACATGCCCAAACTTGACGTTGATACCTTTAAAAGTTCCCCCCCCACCTCACTCCCTCCCCCCTCTCTTCCCCCTTTCCCTTTATTTTTATTATTCTCTTTTTTTTTTTTTTTTATTTTTTTTTTTATTTTTTTTTTTTAAAATTTTTATCTTATTTTTTTTTTTTGTTTCATTTTTCTTTATTTCATTTGATTTCCCTATGATTACATGACCCCTTTGCTTTCTTCTTTTTTTCTTACAAGTTATTTTACTGCATTTGAGTCCACCAGGGGGAGCTGGGTGTAAAAAAGCCGTTAGTGTTATCTTTATCCTCGTAAAAAAAGAATTTTGCTTGTTTTTTGTCTTGTCTTCTCTCTTCTCTCCTCTTCTCTCTCCCCTTTTCTCTCTCTCTCTCCTTCTCCCCCCCCCCCCCCCCTCTCCTCTCTCTTCTCTTCTCTTCTCTTTCTGGTGCAAGCCTATACATACCCTTAAAAAACAACCCCAAAATTTTGATGATTAAAAAAAAAATTTAGGAAAAGAAAAAGAAAGGGGGGAATTAAAAAATATTCGGACCAACAACCCCCCCAGCGTGTAAAAGTTTGTGCTTATATGGACTGAGACTAAACCCCCCCTTGGGCAATTTGAGCCCATTGTTTCCTTGTGACTGGGTTTAATGTCTTCCCTTAAGAAAATTTCGACCCAAAAAACAAAAGAGAGGGGGAAGCGAAACGTAAGTTTGTGTTTCCTTTTGGGTTTTTTCGTTAACTTCCGTGTGCAAAATTAAAAAAAAGAAAGAGTGTTGAAAGATTACTGGTTGGGTATAAACATTTTAAAGAAAGGTGTCAGAGAGAATTGGGGCTTGCTCACCCAATTATGTTAATCGATGATTTCAGAAGGATCACAAACAAGAAATTATGGTCTTACAAAAGGATAAGAATAGGACAACATTGGTTTCCAACCTGAGAAACACCGAAAAACCTAATACGGGACCCTAAGGGGAAAGCAAATTTACTAAACAACAGTTTTCTTTTTTCATCAACCTTTAATGCTGAGACTCGTCGTATACTTGGGGTTTGCGAAGATTTGCGCTGTGTTTGTCAACATAAATTTTGATTTCAGCTTAGGGGGGGGGGGAGGAGTAGTGGTGATGAGTAGAAATGGGGGGGGGGGGGGGGGATTGGAGGGAGGGGGGGTGCAGAGGAGGCGGGGGAGGGCCTTCACTTGCACGTCTTTCTTGATGCGAAAAATGACTAAAACAGAACACGGGCAATCAGGCATCTTTTGGATTCATAAAATAGCCATTACTAACAATACATCATTTGTTTTTCTATAATTGATTGATAGCCCTAACCCAGATTTTGCTGAATTTGAAGGTGTACAAAGACAAAATCAGCCAGTGAACCAATTACAAGTACAATAACCATCAACAGAAAGGAGAACATTGGGAGGACAATTTTATACAGCAAAATAAAGAAAAAAGGGTAAAGGAGTAAAATCCAATTTAAGTGTGGCATGCTTGTCAAGTGTGGCATGCTGAGAAGAGAAAAAGGAAGAGAGATTGTTATTTATTATCAAAAATGTACACAAATGGAGATTTGGGCCAAACCTATTTTACAATCTCCCCTTTGTCATGCATACATTTTTCGCACATATCATTCACACTAAAAAATTCAACAACAACTGGTAACAATTCATAAAATTCATAAAAACTAAGGAGAGGGGGGAGGGAAAAAAAACAAAGGGAAAATTTTTAAAAACAAACAAACAAAACAAAACTAAAAAGAGAGGTCAGGGGAGGATGAGGAAGAGAGAAGGGTAGGAAAGGGGGGGGGGGGGGAGGGAGAAAAAGGGAGGGTAGACAGAATGGGGGGGGAAGCGATTTAACGAGTAGGTTTTATTTTTAGATGATTTATTAAAATATAGTTCACAGAAGACTTTGTAATGGGCCTAACTTTGAAAACGAAAAATTTTAATTACTGAGACATAAAATGTTATGAAATTTATTTTCCTTGAAATTTATAAATATTCTTTTTGTAATTGGGGGAAAGTGAGTTCCAGACATAGGCCAGAGTAAGCTACCTTTTTTTGTACAAGACAATGCGGGGGTGGGGGAAAAAGGGAAATTCCGTCCCGGGAAGCTGTTCAATCTGAAAAAAAGAGCATTGATATAACAGGCAAATATCTGTCAAGATTGTAAACATAAACGATGCCTTGTTAAATCCGTTGCTTTTTCAGGGGAAGGTGTTCACGAAACATAAACGATCCCTTGTTAAATTTTTTCCAGTTGCTTATCAGGGGAAGTGTGTTCACCTTTTTAGTTTTTCGCGTTTTAGAGAACACTGGAGGATAGCTTTTTTGCACGTCATGGGAGAATTCAGCCTTTTTTTGTGACCACACTTCCCCCACACTGTTGGGCGTAATTGAAAAATACATTATGTTCATTGAAAAAAAATTGGGCAAAAACGTTGATGTACCCCTTTTTAATTGAGATAACGGGAAAAGGGTTTTTGAACTCCCTTTGCATAAATTTATTGAGAGAGATTGCCATTTAAATTTCTTATCATTTTTAAGTGATGCACTACCGCCGTAGAAGAGCCATTAAACGAATTTTTAAGGAAAGAGAGTCGATGGTGTTTTTTGGCGGGAAACCATAATCATGATTTATTTTGGGGCTGGATGTATAAAACCATTGGTTTTGAATGACACCACGACACTCGTTTAGACTTTCCGGAAAAGTTTTATTGTCGTTATCACTATCATTCGTTTGGAGTGATAGTCATCAGCAAATAAATCTGTCGTGACCCTTTCATCGATAGGGGACAATGGTAAATCATTGATAAAAAGCAAATAGTGGGGGGCCTATACTGACCCCTGAGGAAAAGATAAGTTGCTTATGCCCACCGACACTGACCCTGGGGGACTCCATGTCGACAAGTCTGAAGCGGGGGTTTTGCCTTAAGCACCACATACAGATCCAAACTTTCAAATATTAGAATAATAGATTGTGGGGGTATGGTTCAAGTAGCAAATAGTTTCTTTAGAAAATGGAATGATCAACAAGATCAAACGCCATTTGAAGTCAAGAAAGACAACCCCTGCATTTGTGATTGGTTCATATTTGAAAGCCCTGAGTCCAGAGAAGAGAGAGGGGGGAGGGGAAAAATCATTGTTTTTGTGCCTCGGCAGTGCGTGTGGTTGGGGGGTTGAAAAAAAACATCCGCTGAAGAAGGTGTCATTACAAGATACAAAAATTAACTGTTCACAGACTGTGTGACCCATGGGGTTCCCTGATCATCTGGTGACAAGGGAAATTTAAATCGATGTCGCTGAAAAAAACCACCCCCCATGTCAGTGCCAAATTTCCTTTCCCGTAACAGTGGAGTTTCCCGTTACAATGTTTCATTAAAGACAGGAAAATCAGAGCACACAGTGCGAAGATTACCAGTATCCGCACCCCAAACCCCCCTTCACTCTCGGCATACTCCAGGTCCCAGAGGGAAAAAAAAATGGGGATTAAGCAATTCAGAACTTTTTCCCTGCCACCATCCTAGCTGAATAATTTTCATTTCGCCTTTTCCTGTTAAAAATTTACTCCACCATACCACTGTTGTATTATAAAGCTGCGTTGTAGATTTGACTGTTTCCCTCAGGTTTTTTTTTTTTTTTTTCCCCGGACATATACTGCACGAATGTGGGTTTTCCCCCTTCAGTTTTCCCTGTCGACTTCAGGGTTTGGTGGTGGTAGCTATTTTCCTGAATTTTACAGTGTTTTCATTGCAGATTTTGTAGTGTTCTAACTTTTATTGGGGTTTCCCACCTGTCATTGTCTGTCTCAGGGGGGTTTGGGGTGAGCTATTTTTTTGATTTTTACATTTTTGTTTACATTGCAGATTTTCAAGTTTCTAATCTATGTGTTTTTACCTTACATAGAAGGTTTGGTTGTCCACCAGGGCTGTCTTCAAGTTTGTGGTGTTTTTAAATTTTTTAAAATGTAATTGTCCTCGAATTCTTTTAAGGGAGTTTAATCCCAAAAATTTACAGGAAAAATTTTTCTTGTTTACGGGAGTGGGATACAGTGTACTAATCCCCTGTAGGACTTTAACTTGGACCATGCAGAAAGGTACTGCCTAGTTCCCCCCTTTACAGATCAAAGCCAAGTTATGTAGGGACACAACTCAGCCATCAGCGGGAATCACAAGATTTGGCAACATTTTTTTAGTACAGAGTTTTTCTGAATTCAGAGTGAAAATAATTGATAGGAAGTTACATTGGGGCAAATTGCAATACCCAAAGTTTTTAGGCGCAGATACAGCATCCGTGTGCCCTTTTACACAAATACAGATTACAAAATTTTTTGTACGTTGAGGAAGTCTATCAGGGGCGTTTTTTCATGACTTTTTGTGTGAAAAGGGTAAAATATTTCAAATTTCGGGGGGAAAAAATTTTGGGCAATTGTCAACCTTGTCACTCGTGGTTTTGAAGTTTTTAAGGGAAACTGCATAATTTTTGTGAAATTTAGACGAAATTGAAAATTTGCAAAAATTGAAAAAAAACCCCCAAAACTTTGTGTTTGACAACCATCAGATTTGGAAAATTTTAAAAAAAACGCATTGTTTGAATGCATATAAATTATAATAAACCCAAAATATTTGGTGAGTTCGAACACAGATGAGTGCAAAAATTGAGATAATTTCACAAAAGATTTCAAACGTGTATCAATTCCTTTGAACTTTGTTAAAAAGAGGCAAGGCACTTTAAATATTTTTAATTCCAGAAACTAAAATTTTGTTTTGCTTTCATAGTTATTACGAAACAGAAAGAAAAAAAAAGGAAAGAAAAGGCAAATAAACCACTGACTGAGAATAGTGTTACACTACTTTGTTTCCAATTTGTATTGAAAAATTTAACCAAAAACCCTACTTAATGACTTTTTAAAAGGTTAAAAAATTTAATTTTGTATTAAAGGGCCGCTGTTAAGTTTCATTTCAAACATCAACTTGATTCATATTTAAAAAAAAGACACAAAACTATCTTCCCTTCCAGGGGTTGTTTTTGCCTGGGTTAAAAACATTTAATGGACACAAAATGGTTTGCATGGTGACGAAAATGTTTGTCAAAAGACACTTTTTTATTTTATCAAAAAGGAAATGTTGGGTAGCATTATCTTTAACCTTTACTGGCTTTAGCCTATTAACAGGGACCCATTTTCTTTTTTTTTGAACTAATATCAAAATTTCTTTATATTTTACAGAAAATTTTTTTTCTTATACTAATTTCAAGAAAATAATTTATAGCAAGCAACACACACACACAACCACCAAAAAAACACACCACACACACAACACACACACAACACACACACCCCACACACACACACCACACACACACTTACACACCACACATCCAAAAACCCCCAAAAACCCCACACACACACACACACACACACACCCCCACACCACACACACACACACTCTTCATGGAAAAATCACAATATTTTTCCGCCGAACTCGTTGCTAACTTATGCTCTTATTTCAAGTTTTATCTCCATTGAAAATTTTTCAAATTTTTATTCGCGTCGATTCCAGTCCGTACTTATGCTTTTCGTTCATTTTATTTCCAAAAAAAACCAAAAGATCAAAGAAACAATCAAAGATTAACATTTTAAGTTTAAAGGGAACCAATATCACCTTTTGCTGGGTTCCTTCACACGTTGGATTATATTCAAACGATTGTGCTGATAGAGCCGCAAAAAAAGGTGCAAGGCAAGACGGGGAATCAATAGAAATAAACATCCCATTATCCGTTACAGAAGGGTGTCATTTACTAGAGCAAGCATCGTGGAACAAAGTTTCAAAATCTCTCCATAGGAAGAGAAATTCTCTGGTCTCTTACTGAATTCGGTTAGTTTAACAAACAAAATAGCTGTGAATTATAGCAACAGTTTCCAATTTAGACACATTACTTCGCTCTCTTATAGGATAAAGCTTAATGCCTTCAAAACAAAATTCAGCAAGAATGTTAAATGTCTGTGCGGTGAACAAATTTCAAACCAACACATTCTTCTGGAATGCCAGAGATTGAGACCTATTTTACCGGCTATTTCTGAAAGTTCTCTTGACAGTATTCTTGAGAATTTTAGTTTGTTGTTTGATTTTGCGAAGTGTTTACTACGCAGTCCTATGGGACATTTGTTATAGTTTGTGTTATGATTCAAAATAGTTTCTTAAAGTTGGCTTTCCCATACCTTTTTTTTTTTTTTTTTTTTTTTTTTTTTAATTGCAAAGATTGTAAAGATGCTTTTTTTTTTTTTTTTTTTTTTTTTTTTTTTTGGTATATGATTGCAAGATGACCCACCCACCTCCTCATCATGCTTCCCCTCTCCAAATCCTTTCCCTTCGTCTAATATCACTTAATGTGGAAAGACGTTAAATTGAAGACAACAACAACAACACACACAACACACACACACACACACACACACACACACACACACACACACACACACACACACCTCACATAACTCAAACTTGTTATCTGTGGCAATCTGTGCAATTACTACACACGCACACACACACACATACACACACACCACACCACACCACACTACACACAACACAGACACACTCGTACACACACAACACATACAACACACACCCCCACACACACACACACACACACACACACACACACACACACACACACTATGCCCTCACACTTTTGAACTCAAACTTGGTATCTGTGCCAAGCTCTGCCCGTTGTTCTTCAAGTTCCAAATTACTAGTAAACGTTGAGTTTACAGAGGTTAACCTGGCACTTTGCTTGGTGGTCATGATGAGGTGAGGGGTATAGAGATGGATGGTATCCGTGTGTTTGTGTGTGGAGGAAGGTGGAGGGGAAATTGGGAGTAGGGAGGGGTGGGGAGCACAAGACATCCATGTCAGTGTGTTTTGTGTCTGAGTTCACATACAAGGTTTGGCCTTTGTCATGTGAAGTGCTTTCAGACATCAGAATTTAAAGCACTCAAGAAATGCTGTATCATCTGATTCATCATTTTCATTTTCATGGTAAATTATTATCAGCATTATTGTTATCATCTTCGTCATCATTATTATTGGTGGTGTTGTTATGAGTTTGGTGGTTTCTTTGGTGGTTTCTTTTTTTGGGGTCATCTTCTACTTTTTAGTGAACTATTTTTGGCAGAATGCCACTTTCAAGACTGGGATGGCACCACTCATGCTGATGTTCATAAACAGGATTTGGGTGTTCCACAAAGGAACACCGTCTTCTGCCCTCTTTAGCATAACATCAACAACATTGTCAATTCAGTTCAGCAGGATTCTGAGTGCTCATTGTCTGTAGATGATTTTGCCCTCTATGCCAAGTGTTCAGCTAGGTTCCAGCTTTTTGAGGATAAAATACATCTGTGGGTGGGAGAAAATGGCTTTACCTTTCCAGCTACTAAGACCCGGTGCATTCACTTCCATAACTTTGGCCAGTTCTTTGCTGATCCTGGAATCCAAACAGGGAAATCTTTGATTCTAGGCCAAATTTCTGGGAGTTATTTTTGATCAAAAACTCAGCTTTCTTAGTCACATTAAACACTTGAAAACTTCTTGTCAGAAAGCTCTGAACATTCTGCAGGTCATAGCACACACTGACTGGAGCGCTGAAGAGAAAACTTGCTGCACCTTTACATAGCCTTGGTCCATTTTAAACTGGACTATGGCTGTGTTGTGTACAGCTCTGTGAGACCCAGTTACCTGAAACACTTGGATCCCGTTCTGCATCAACGGCTTGGTCTTGTCTTGGAGCATTCCACACCACCCCAGTGTACAGCCTGCGGAGGGCTTGGTCTCTGTCTTGGAGCATTCCACACCACCCCAGTGTACAGCCTGCAGAGGGCTTGGTCTCTGTCTTGGAGCATTCCACACCACCCCAGTGTACAGCCTGCAGAGGCAGGGGAACCCTCATCATCCAACTGTAGGCTGAAACTTTCCTTCAACTACAATCTCAGATTGTTCTCTGAACTGGAAAACCCTGCTTAGGACTGTGTTTTAAGTCCTCAGTTTCAAAGGAGATTTGAAGACAATCCCTTTTGTGTTCCTATGCTTGGACTTGGTATGTAGCCACATGAGCGAAAGGCCTGTCTTGATCTAGGAGTTGTGCCTGACTTCTGTTCATTTCCACATAAGCCTCCATGGACGTTCTTCACACTAGAAATCCACTTTGATCTTTTTGCAAAGAACCCAACAGTCCTCAGACATACGGGCATTGTTTGCCCATCAGTCCTCAGGCATACAGGGCATTGTTTGCCCTCCAGTCCTCAGGCATACAGGCATTGTTTGCTGACCAGTCCTCAGGCATACAAGGCATTGTTTGCTGACCAGTCCTCAGGCATACAGGGCATTGTTTGCTGACCAGTCCTCAATCATACAGGGCATTGTTTACCCACCAGTCCTCAGGCATACAGGGCATTGTTTGCCCACCAGTCCTCAGGCATATAGGGCATTGTTTGCTGACCAGTCCTCAGACATACAGGGCATTGTTTGCCCATCAGTCCTCAGGCATACAGGGCATTGTTTGCCCACCAGTCCTCAGGCATACACTGATACAGGGCATTGTTTGTCCACCAGTCCTCAGGCATACAGGGCATTGTTTGCTGACCAGTCCTCGGGCATACAGGGCATTGTTTGCCCACCAGTCCTCAGGCATACAGGGCATTGTTTGCCCACCAGTCCTCAGGCATCCAGGGCATTGTTTGCCCACCAGTCCTCTAGCATACAGGGCATTGTTTGCCCATCAGTCCTCAGGCATACAGGGCATTGTTTGCCCACCAGTCCTCAGGCATACAGGGCATTGTTTTGCCCATCAGTCCTCAGGCATACAGGGCATTGTTTGCACACCAGTCCTCAGGCATACAGGGCATTGTTTGCTGACCAGTCCTCAGGCATACAGGGTATTGTTTGCTGACCAGTCCTCAGGCATACAGGCATTGCTTGCACACCAGTCCTCAGGCATACAGAGCATTGTTTGCTGACCAGTCCTCAGGCATACAGGGCATTGTTTGCTGATCTCTGTACAGCATTTCCATCCTTTTATGAAATATCAAGGATGGTTCAAACTCCGAAGAGAGAGTTGCTTGTGCAGCCTTTTGCCCAACCATTCTCAAATGTAATCAAAGCATCCATCAGATTGTTCAATTTATTCTGCTGATTGTCCAGTTTTGGTTCTAGCACTGAAGATATAAAGAAGGACTTTTCTGATTTTGTCTGATTTGCTGTCAGCTTTGGAGACCATAGCTGGCCATAACGTCCATCATCCTGAACTTCTAAACTTTTACTGAACTTTTACCTCTTTGAAAGTGCAAGGTCATAATGGTGTTCTTGCTTGGGTTCCCAGTCATGTTGACATTTGGGGAAATGAAATGGCGGATCGTTTGGCCAGGAATGCCATAACATAGAAATTGTCCAACATATGTATCCCCTACTCAGATTTGAAACCAAAGGTTATGATTATGTCAGAGACCTGGCAAGAGGACTGGAATACACAGATAGACAACAGTCATTTCCAGATCTGTCCAAACCTAAGAGTGGCCCTGGTCTACCTGTGGTGGTCACAAGGAAGAAACAGTTTTTTGCCAGTTGCACACTGGCCATTCATTTTTAAGTCATTTGCATCTTTTACAGAGTGAAGAAATTCCACGTTGCAACCCATATGATGAATGTCTCAGCAAGAGACAAATTATAATTGAATGTAGGGAGCTATATGATGTCAGACTTAAACGCTTAACAATAACAGCAAGCACATTGAAGACCTTGTTCCGGTTGTTCCCCCCCCCCAGTCGATTTTGAGTGTTTTTTTTGATTTATAGAAATCAGTGTTTTAGAATTTAAATGTTACACTCTTTTTCGCAGGTCATTTGATGACAAGAAATTAAATGGTGCTGAATTTTAACTTTGCATTTGAATTCTGACACTTTGTTTCAAATGGTGTTTCAGCCCTGATATGGCTTTTGTGGTGGGCAGGGCTTGAAGCGACATGTTTTAATTTGGTGGTTTCTTTGCCATTTACACAACATTGATATTGCAGAGGTCCTGATACATCCATGTTTGTTTAGTTTTTTCCTTGGTTTTCTCTTTGTTTACAATGACACATAATTGAGAAAGAAAAGGGGTTAGTTACCGCCACAGATACAGACAAACGGATTACATGACACAGATACAGACAGACAGATTACAGGACACAGATACAGACATACAGATTACAGGACACAGATACAGACAAACAGATTACAGGACACAGACACAGACAGACAGATTACAGGACACAGATACAGACAGACAGATTACAGGACACAGATACAGACAGACAGATTACAGGACACAGATACAGACAGATTACATGACACAGATACAGACAGACAGATTACAGGACACAGATACAGACAGACAGATTACAGGACACAGATACAGACAGATTACATGACACAGATACAGACAGACAGATTACAGGACACAGATACAGACAGACAGATGCAGGACACAGATACAGACAGATTACATGACACAGATACAGACAGACAGATTACAGGACACAGATACAGACAGACAGATTACAGGACACAGATACAGACAGATTACAGGACACAGATACAGACAGACAGATTACAGGACACAGATACAGAGTACAGGACACAGATACAGACAGACAGATTAGAGGACACAGATACAGACAGGACAGATTACAGGAGCACAGATTTCAGACAGCAACATTACAGGACACAGATACAGACAGACAGATTACAGGACACAGATACAGACAGACAGATTACAGGACACAGATACAGACAGACAGATTACAGGACACAGATACAGACAGACAGATTACAGGACACAGATACAGACAGACAGATTACAGGACACAGATACAGACAGACAGACAGATGGATACAGGACATAGATACAGACAGACAGATTACAGGACACAGATACAGACAAACAGATTACAGGACACAGATACAGACAAACAGATTACAGGACACAGATACAGACAGACAGATTACAGGACACAGATACAGACAGAGTACAGGACACAGATACAGACAGACAGAGTACAGGACACAGATACAGACAGACAGATTACAGGACACAGATACAGACAGACAGATTACTGACACAGATACAGACAGACAGATTACAAGACACAGATACAGACAGATTACAGGACACAGATACAGACAGACAGAGTACAGGACACAGATACAGACAGACAGAGTACAGGACACAGATACAGATAAACAGATTACAGGACACAGACACAGACAGACAGATTACAGGACACAGATACAGACAGACAGATTACATTACACAGATACAGACAGATTACAGGACACAGATACAGACAAACAGATTACAGGACACAGATACAGACAGACAGATTACAGGACACAGATACAGACAGACAGATTACAGGACACAGATACAGACAGACAGAGTACAGGACACAGATACAGACAGACAGATTACAGGACACAGATACAGACAGACAGATTACAGGACACAGATACAGACAGACAGATTACAGGACATAGATAAAGAACAGACAGAGTACAGGACACAGATACAGACAGACAGATTACAGGATACAGATACAGACAGACGGAGTACAGGACACAGATACAGGCAGACAGATTACAGGACACAGATACAGACAGACAGATTACAGGACACAGATACAGACAGATTACAGGACACAGATACAGACAAACAGATTACAGGACACAGCTACAGACAAACAGATTACAGGACACAGATACAGACAGACAGATTACAGGACACAGATACAGACAGACAGATTACAGGACACAGATACAGACAGACAGATTACAGGACACAGATACAGACAGACAGATTACAGGACACAGATACAGACAGATTACAGGGACACAGAATACAGGACAGACAGATTACAGGACACAGATACAGACAGACGGATTTCAGGACACAGATACAGACAAACAGATTACAGGACACAACAGGGTCTTTCCTGACAGTGACAGTGTGTCTGTGGCGGTCGCTAACCCCTTATCTTTCTACATTTGGCTTCATTTTCTGCCCTCAGTCACTTCGTTCTGAAAGCTACAAATGACACATGTAATGTTTGAACTTTGGTTGTTTAGCACAAGGGTGCTGATGATTATAATGATTATGATTTAGGATTGAGGAATAGTACGGTTTATTATTATTACCACAGACAATCAATTCTCTGTTTCAGACTCCATCTATGATTGGAGTGAAATGAATCATAAGATCCCAGCCAAAACAGTTCGTGAGACAACCTGTCAGAATCCTTAGCTACCCTTACCAAGTCTGAAGCAGACGGACAGACAGATTATGGTCCAGGTATTAAAGCTGAACCAGTTGATCCTGATGTGAAGAGGGATCTCCTCCACCAGTTCCAGACAGCAGACTACCAGGAAAGGAAGGCGGACATCAGTCTTAAATCTTGCATTTGTGTGCCCAGCTCCTCTGTGTCGACGGATTCTTCGACAGCAGAGAGTTTTGAACACCATAAAATAAAAGCTTGTAATAAAGTATCAGATGTGAAGGGTGAGCGTACCACTGTTTTCACTCAGTCATGCTGTAATACTAATACCACCATAACTGATGTTAAGATTGAACCTGTTCTTGGAATTAAGTCTGAACCAGCCACAGCTAATGTTGACAGTGATGTCACCATGACTGAACCAGTCATATCTAACATCATCAGTGATGTCATCAAGACTGAACCAGTCACATCAAACGTCATCAGTTATGTCATCAAGACTGAACCAGTCACATCAAACATCAGCAGTGATGTCATCAAGACTGAACCAGTCACATCATACATCAGCAGTGATGTCATCAAGACTGAACCAGTCACATCAAACATCAGCTATGATGTCATCAAGACTGAACCAGTCACATCATACATCAGCAGTGATGTCATCAAGACTGAACCAGTCACATCAAACATCAGCATGATGTCATCAAGACTGAACCAGTCACATCAAACATCAGCGCAGTGATGTCATCAAGATGAACAGTCACACAAACATAGCTATGATGTCAAACAAACAATGTGCCCGTCACTCAACATCAGCATAGCAGTGATGTCATCAAGAATGATGCGTCACAGCAGCCTCATGAGTGATGGGTGGACAGAAGCCCAACAGATGTATTGGTGATGGCGGCATGTATGACCGCAGCTCTGAATCCTGACAAGTACAGATGAGGACAGGAGCAGACCAGCAGCAGATAACAGTTTGGAAAAACTACTGTCTCCATTTCAGTAGAAACTTATTTTGCACTAGTTCATTATGATGATTTATTTGGGCAAGTTGATTTTTTAGTCTTGATAGCACCCTTTCGTCAGTTTAAGTCCCCAAACATAAAACAAATTTGAAAAAAAACAATAAAAACAGTGCCCCCTCCTCCCTATTGCTTTAAGTAAGAGAATGTAAATATGTTCGTTCACGACCACCCTGTTATTTTGCACGAAACCCCCCTTTTCACATCCAAATCACGTCCATCAATGTCAGTTTTGGTCAAAATTAACACTTGTTTTAAAAAAAAATTAACACACAAAAACCTCTAAACATCGACGTAATCAAACTTCAAAACGGGGGCTTATGTGCTAGATAAGATTTGGTGATCGTGAACAAAGATATTTACATTCTCTCCAAGGAATAAAAATTAAGGGTTTACAGTACACCCTTTACTTCCAACACTATTGACGCCCGCGTGACTGAGCCTTGCTACTTTTTCTGTAGCTCTTCTACTTCTAGCTCTATTATAAATCAGAACAAACAACTGGCTTTCCATCTTGATTAGTTATTTTACATCCAATGAATTTATAGTATCCCAAATTAATTCTTTAAATTGGCTGTCTCCATCAAAACAGGTTCCCAGGGTCCTTACGGTCCTTACAGGTCCTTGCATTTGAAACACTCAAGTAAGGCCTTACAAGTGCTTATATAGCATCAAGGTCCTTACAAGTCCTTATGACAGCCAAAAAAATCGTCAATGGCGAAATGCTGGTTGGAAAATTTTGGAAGCAAGCGGTACTTACTCTGAAATCTGCTTGCCAATGGGTTCTGACAAATGGCCCTAGCCTAGCAGACAACTTTCAGCTTGGAAGTTTGGTTTTTCTCAAGGTCTCGTCCTAGTTTTGTATGGTCTCGTTCGCGTGTAGACTCGATACTTACATCCATCATTTCCAGTCTTTGCTCAAGGCAGTTGAAATGCCAGGAAAGTGCATTTCAGGATGTACAAGGACTGGTTGCTGAAGGATCCCCAAAACAAACATTATGCTTGATGTTCTGTGTACGAAAGATCACTGCATTTGGCGTCGATGGCACGTAGGGTTGTGCTAGACCATATACATAATATGGAGGTGTGGAGGGAGTTGTCATTGACAAAAAAAACTCCTGTCTCAGCATCAGGAGCCTAGGGAAGATATGACATACCTTGCTGAACAGAGGCAAGAGGAGGAGGCAGCTGTCGAAAAAAAGAAGAGAAAGAGGTTAGGAGAAGAACTGGTCAACCTGAGGAAGAAACATAAATGCACCAGTGATGAGGCACGTCATCTACTTGAAGTGGCTGACCGTCTAAGCTTCCAGTCTCAGGAGCAGAGAAGTTTCAGTCTGATTGAACGATCCAACACTCTGCGTTTGTTAGCTAAGGACAGAAAAAATGAAGCAGAGAGAGTTCAACAGGACATCACAAGGGTCGAAAAAGAATGGAAAAAATGCTGATTAATGCTAGTGTATGTGTGTGTGTGTGCTCCTTTTTTTTCCTCCGACATATATTCAGGATCTGAAAGTGCCTATGACCACTAATAAACAGTTTTGTTTTGTTTTTGTTTCTCATTCTCAGTGTCATTTTTTTTAACTTATCTCTTTGTTGTGAAAGATGACATTCAAGTTTAAGTATCAGCTATGACTGTCAGGTTAAAGTATCAGCTGGTTTTAGTTTTAGTGTGAAGATGATGAAGTGAGACAAGAGACTCAGAATTGTCTTGAGACTGACAAGGGAACAAACAGTGGATTGAGTGGAAGACAAGAGACTCAAGACATTGTTCTTACTGAAGACTGAACAAGGAACAGTTTTCAGTGTGATTTGATTCTGCAGTACAGCAGCCAAGTTATATTGGGTGTACGCTGTGTTTGGTGCATTTCCATGAAGAGAGATACAAGTACGTTTTGTAATATATATGCTGCTAATGTTAATGTAGAGGTCCTTACTAATTTAGAAAATGGTCCTATAGGTCCTTACAAGGTCCTTACTTGGCATAAGCTGAAGTCCCTGGGAACCCTGAAAACTATATAACTGATAATCGCAAACCCTGCCCTAGTTGGTAGACAAACCTTTAGAACTGTAGATGGATAGCCGGCAAACAAATTTGCACATGTTTTTAACTCTTGTAAATTGACATACACATTGGGTTCACGAGAAAAATCAGAAGGTTATTACCTAATATTTATAAATGCCCCATTCTACAAGGCCGTGTGTGCTGAAGCTATATGTTTCACTACTGCCATAAAGCCCAAAATTCTAGCAAGGCTTCTAGGAAAAGCATACTCTTTTTTCTTTAAGTTCTGGAAATTTATAGTAATTTTGAGGTTTGCTTCGTTAATTGTTAACAATATACTATATTCGCTAAGTACTTCTTTAAAAGAACAAAAGTTGTAGTAGCCATCGGTATTTTTAACTGTTTTAATATATTGCCTTGTTCGTCCTTAACATCCACCCAGTATTTCTTATCTTTTTCAGTATGTTAGCCACATAACTTTAAACCAATTTCTCTAAGGGCAACCCTATAATTACCGCGCCTATTGTCAGTTGGGGTTGTTAAGAACACACGTTTCTTTTGTTGGTTTATATAGATGCGCATCTTTTTTTATAACTATTTAAAAAATTAATTTAAATAAATGGAACCTTTTAAATATAATGAGAAGTGCTACTTACAATGTAGGAGAGTTTTATAACCCCAAATCTTTGGACTTCAGCAATTTAACCATTGCAGTAGATGTATCATATGGCTTCCAAGTCAGACTTGTAAACCCACTAACTAGATATTTAAATCCGCCAATAAAGAGTGACAGAGTGCCATCAGCATGGTCATCCCACCCTATGGCCTTTTTCCAGAATCAGTTAAATTTTGCCATTTACTGCGCAACCACTGGCTGTGGAGTTTCATATGCAAACCATTTAAACCACCCCCAATCTCTTAGTAAGTCAGTATATAACTTTCATGTTTATTACCAGTACAGACGAATACTAACTGAACTACAAGTGCCCCTCCCCAACGACAAGCGTTTTATCCATTTAACAGCCCAATGGACAATAATGCATATGAAAGAATCTGCAACGAATTTAACATTAACCCTTTAACTGACTTTAGACAAAGTTAGACCACAGCCATGGGTTGGGCACATTGTATTTGTGGGGCGAACATAGAGAATATTAATTATGATTACTGGCCTGGCCACACCTCTTTTAAACCAAACGCGCAAGTTCGATTAGGATCAATAGAACAAAAACACCCTAATGCCTGGACAACATTTATCTTAGATGAAAGTGAAGTCTAACAATGCCAGGAGTGCAAAGGCTTACTATGACTCCAATAAGGACATACGTGTTGTCGTTTATTAGGAGCAAATGCACTGACCAAGTCTAGCATGGATCAATTACGGTTGATGCCAGAAAAAGTTTCTAGCTTTTAGAAGATGCTATTAACTCATGCTGTTGATTTGCCTGCCAGCATACAAAGTTATCAAGAAGTTCTTGACAAATGTAGGTTCAAAGGTTGAAAAATTTGTTGTAGGCCATGGCTATACATGCAACCTTGACTTAGACACAGATTGCATGATACAGCAATTATAACAATGAAACTCTCATAGCTGGGCGACCAAGAACTTAGGCACATCAGTTAAACACAAGGCCGCTCCATCATTTAAAAAAAAGTACCTAGCCCTGAGAAAGCGATCAGTTTTAAGCGCCACACAGACCTAAAACAGCCAGAAAGTCACTCCGCCTGTAATGTACCTACACTGACATGTCACACTAGCGAAAAGAAGCCTAGTTGTGTTTTAACTTTACCGGATTAGCCATCTTTTTTCATTGTCACTAAAAATTAATCCAGCCAGCTAACACATCCTAACGTACAGATGGTCAGCCATTACCAGCACTTTGCCTCATAGTAGATAAACCAACTAAAACACTGCAATTTGCAGGCAGAGCATCAGCGCTTTAGCAGCTAACTCTTTAAATAATTTGTGAATGATGCAATAGTTTTCTTAATCCAACTTTTACGGGCTGAGGTGTTGGAAGGCGTATGGCCCTGTTGCGCACTGCCTGGTCTAAAGCATAAACAGGTAGAGATAGCAACCCAACAGCCGTTAATAACGTAACTATGGTAATCCTGTTCCTGAACAGAATCCTTATTCTTTCAGCTAACGTCAGTGTTTCATGAAGTAGTTTTGTGTATGAACTTCTCGTTCTGGTTATTTGCGATTCAAGATGACTCTGTTAATAGAATGGCCTCACATTCTGTCTTTTGCCAATTAACTTCTGAATTTATGTGCTATTCTCTGCTTTTCTTCTAGTCCTAGATTGTTAATCGTCTGCATCAGCTAGAGTTATTTTTTTCTCTATACATCTACCCTCTTCTTAGCTCACCAAGTTGCTGTGTTGTACAATAGTTCATCCCCTTATTGACTGTAGAGCTTTATCAAAGCCTGCGCTCTCGATTAAAGAATATTGAGAATTGACAAGTTCTTTTACACCGTCCTCCTCATAAAACTCGACTCAAAATTCTGTTATTATTCATCTCTGTTCTATTAATTCTTGGAGAGAATGTTTGTTATTTACTTTAGTGTATGCAACTTATTGCCCTAATTTTGTAAACGGCTAACGCTTCGACTCAAGCCTAAAAGGTTTAATTATTCTGCCTTAACAAATAGGTTTTCGCTAATTGCTTTAGTTCTTAGTTTTAAAAACTTGTTTGTTTATACTTTAAGTAACCCATGCGCGTTCTGCACATTCTTATATACAATAACGCCATCTTCTCAAAATCGTTAATATACTAACTAGTTCTGGCACTCCGAACCTATATCTTTATAGAATGATGAATTCTTTCTTGCAATAGTTCTTGGTTGGTTTAGGAGTAAGAGACCTGTTCTAAGCTTCATGCAATGAGGCCCAGTTCTGTTTTCATAATCTTATTCTTCAACAGGATCAGCCGTTCAAAATCTTCATCCATATTTTTTATTTATATTCTTTTTTGTTTTTATAAAAATGAACTCTACGGTTGTGACCTCGATCATATAGACTAAGAGAAGGAACCCCACGCGTAATACAGTATAAGGCGACTGTCACTTATGTAAATACTCCATCAACATGTTCAGCTGGACAAGATTCTAACAGTTTAAGTTCAGATTTGGCCTGAAGTTATAATGTCAGCACTGCTAAACTATCATCAAAAAGATATTAAATCGACAGACCCTAATGCTATGTTGTTGCTAATTTAGGTTTGGGCTATCGTTAACCATATGGCGTAATCAAACTGGAGGCACAGATCTTTTTATAAACAGGCAGACATTTTTGCACTCTATATCTGATCTATGGCTTCCTAAAAAGAAAGAAAGAGAAAGTTTATCAGGGATACAAGCCAACGGTCTCAAGCACAGGTTAAAGCGGGGATGCAAAGGGTGATGTTAAAGATGAGGCAGTAGCAGAGGCATTTGGCAACAGATTCTGCATCCCTCTAGATTTTGAGCTGTTAAAGACGCATATGCCATATTACCAAGGCGCACTAAAAGAAAAACTTACTTATGAACTGACATTTAATCCTAGCGAGTCTGTCGTTCTGTCTGAAGATCCTGAGCTACATACGCGGTTAGTGACATCTCTCTGAGTTTGATGTTGTTACTAACCCTGGACTGGCTAGAACAATCTTAACCCAGTATAAAAGTTAAAACGTTATTTATTATGAAAAGGTTAATGTATATACACTCCATTACAGAAAATAGAAACAAGCAAGACACTCTCTGGAAATACATCTAAATCAGTCTCGGAAGTCTTTAAAAGGAATTTTGTTCTTATTTACTGAAGAAACAACTCCTTTTCAGAGAGAATCAGAAGCGTTTTATAATCCAAAAATTGAAGGTTGACTGCGTAATAAATGGCAAGTTGATCGGTTGTATTCGGGTCGCGGACTTTTACCTCACCAACACTTCGATGAAATAAGAAAGTTATTCGCTGCAGTAGGCAAGGGATCCTGCAGTTGATCGTGTATGTAAAAAACTTCGCCTTTATGATGTAAGACTCGAAGACTACTTGATAAGTAAATATGGTGCTGGCTGGATTTTAGATCTACATTTGACAACAGATTGTTTGGAAGTGGAGAAAGGATAGGACAAGATGGTATACACATAAATATTCGCAAGAAAGACGGAAACGCCCCAATACAAATGCATGTTTTTATGGTTTGTGATGCTCAGTTAAACATTGAAGAAAACGGGTTAAAAGACGCGCCTTTTTAAAATGCAGAAGAAATATTCTAATAAAAACAGATGGATAAGCTTGAAGTTTCTTCCTAAAGATCCACACTGTTCTCTTATTTGCGGGATTACTGGGTGTGGGAAAACTGTCTTTGTACTTGATTTGTTACAAACATATACAGGTTTCATTACGAGCACATTGTTATATTCTGCACAACCATTAAGCACAACAAGTCTTACAAAGAAAGGAAGTTTATTTGGACAGACGATAATATTTTAGTTGATCCTAGCGACAAACTGAGCGATTGTTTAGAACATTACTATAAACTATTTGAGGGAACTGAAACCCTGTTATTATTGACGACTGTTCAGCTGAACGGACATTGTTAAAAAAAGAAAAGCTCTGTCAAAGCTGGCCTTTAGCCTTAGTTTCTGTGTGGCTCTTAACTCAAAAATACAATGCTGTCTTAAAAGACTTTCGATCGCAGTTAAAATCAGTTGTATTATTTTACACTAAGGACAAAGATAGTTTTGAAGAAGTTTAAGTGAAAATTACAGAATAAGAGACAAAGATGAGCTAAAAAAAATAAAGGAACAGTTAGAAAGATCTAAGCATGCTAAGCTATGCTACGGACTGACCCTCCAGTTCAATATGTTTGTTTATGTAGTTTGTTTTTATCTATTGCTTATAACAATTTGTTTATTTATAATTTAATATTGTAAAAAGAATGTCTCGGGGGCCAGAACCAAAAAGCGGAGCTAGCTCCTAAATGCACTGCAGTAGTAGCTAAAGACCTAGGAGACACAACTGAGTTGATCTAATTGGAGTGCCAGGAAATGTTTATGGATTTGAATATACAGATGACGGGGTTTACAAACGAACAGAAATTGAAGACAAAAAACGGCAGCAACATCCCACCCTAGAAACAGATAAGAATTTAAGAGCAAACGATTTCGGCAAACATGAATACATAATTCATAAAAGAGAGAATGTTAGGCGCTGCTTCCTGAAATTGACTGGAATTTAAAGTTTGAACTACGAAGCCCAATGTATACTATGATAAGAAAAACAATTTTAGAAAGTTTTGAATGCGGGTCCTTTCTTGTTAGCTTAGTTCCAGGAACACAACAGAAAAAACAGATTGAAATAACTAAGCAGGGTTCTGAATATATGCTACAGAGAAAGAAGTCCTTAGCTGAAGTGGGAGCGACACTGTCGGCTTAGAATTTACTCCAAAACTAGAATTACTACCTAGGCAAATGACGATGATTTTTCGCTTATTTATTACTCGAGGGAGGGCGATACTAGTTTGCCAGAACATGCGTTTATTAGAGGCATACAAATAAAGGCTGAAAACTTGGTGGCCCTTTTAAGCTCGTTATTGTTATTACTAAAAACGGAGATGAAATAAATGCCTTGCATCATCGACAAGGTTACTATAATGGTTGACAAAGACAAACTAACAGTACTTGACTTTATTTTCATTAAGTATGTTGATTTTATTGCGTTTTACTCTATTGATGAAGTGCTGCCAGAAGGATTACTAAGAAGATATATAAGATTAATTTTAAAAATAATCTTATTTAAAAATGGAGGTTCAACAGTTCAGATTAGAGCAAATAACTGAACTTCAAAGGAAATAGAAAGCGACTTGGATAAGTATAGGACTACTAGAAAGAAATATGCTAAAGCTTTAAATACTCTTTCTTATGTAATTACTGGCTCATCAGCTGTAGCTAGCGTAAGTGCTGGGTCTGGCATTGCCGTTTTAGCCACCGGGGTCGGTGCGCAGCCTCTTTAGCATTAGGGGGTCTTGGGTTAGGTTTAGGCGCCGTGTCTATGATGTAAGTGCCGTTTTAAAAAATTAAGTCCTAAATTACAAAAGCACACTGCCATTGTAGCCTTAGCATCGGCAAAACTTGCTCATTAAGATTAAGATAAGCAAATCATTACAGGATGAAAACATTACAGACGAAGAATTTCAGAAGCTTATGGTTGACGGTGATGATTACAGACGCCAGAAAATTGAACTTCAAAAGGAGTGGAGAAAGACTTTTACTTCGCGACAGGTAGACACTGATGCAATTAAACAGAACATTGAAAAACAAACACACGATCGGTTAAACCCAAAATAGACAAAAAAGATTAACAAAATGGTTTACAGACTTAGCCACCATAACACAATTACACCGCAGTACTGAATGACCGGCCCGCGCTCTACTCACCGACTATTGATTGCATCCTCCACCCCTCTACTCGCCCGCAATCAATACTAACTTAGCTACGCGTAGACCGCAGGCCCAGAGGCGTCGTCTGCTTCAGCCAGTCCAGAGTTTGTCGTCTGCTATTCAAGTCCGACCAGACATGCGCAGTAGGATTTTGGTCACTGTCTTCCTGTGAAAAACATTTTTCGCGAGTGAGTTGACCTAATTCTGCTTCTGAAAATTTGTTAAACGAAGTAGACCGTGACGGAAATTCCCCACTGCGCATGTGCTAACCTCATTAACATGATGAAATCGAAACAACATTGTGAGTACGCATGTGTTAACCTTAGTGGATGCATAACATGATGAAATCGAACAACATTTGTGATTGCTCATGTTGCAAATATAAATTGGATAATGAAATCCTAGACATGGACGAACGTCCCAAAGCCAACCCTCAACTAACCAGCCATCAACAAGCCAGCCCAACTAGCCAGCCTTCAACTAACCAACCGTCAACAAGTGGAACTCGTGTATTTTGTTCTTAGAAAGCGTTGCGACAGATTCGAGTATTTCAACCACTGCGTTAAAAGTCCGCCTTTCCAGAAAGAAAAACGAACTTCGTAGATTAAAAGAAAAAAGTAGAAGCAAAACAAAGAATACGGGATCTTACAAAAGAAGTAAGGACAACAGGACACAGATAGATCAAGTTAATCAAGAAATATCTTCATTAAAAAATTTAGCAATGGTTTGTGATTCTCAATCACAGTCCGAGTGAAGAGCATAGCGCCAGCGTTACAGCGTCAATATTCTTCGAGAACCCGGCAGGTAAGTTATTGATTTTTCCTATTCACCATAAGCGTGTGTTGTAGTGCGCGCGTGTGAGGGATGAGAGAGGGGGGAGGATAAGATGCGGAGACGGGCAGAGAGAAGCATAGAGAGATGTTGCGGATATTTAATTATTTAATTTATAATTTTATTCTAGTTTAAAAATGAAGCCCGAAGTAGCTACAGAAACTTATTAATATACTTTACGAGTTGGATTGGGAGAGGGAGAGGAGGAGAATAAAGAAGAGTTAAAGAACAGGGTTGAAGAGTTAATTACTGATCTTTTTAATCGAATAGACATGCGAGAAAGCGGGAAACAGGCCATCAGCAAAATACCAGATTATTGGCCTCAACCAGTTATAAAGCTGTTTGCCATATTACTTGATAATATAGTTCTGAAGATGTTAATCTAACTGTTTTCTACCGCCCTGAAGGAGTAGCTATTCGCTTTAATGAAGATCAGGTTTTACGATTAGAAAAAGACTATGAATAACAAATGAATTTACAATTAATTTTTATTTATTTTTTTTAATTTATAATTTATTCTGGTTTAAAAATGAAGCCAGAAGAAGTTAGAAAGTTACTATTATACTTCACAAGTTGAATTGGAAGGCTCATAGAAAAGAGTTAAGGGGTAGGTTTGAAAAATCAATTACTGATCTTTTAATCACATTAAATATACAAACAAGCGTGAAGAAGGCCATCAGTGAAATGCCAGATTCTTGGCCCCCACAGGCCATAAAATTATTTTGCCATATTAGTTGATTATATAGCTTCTCAAGATGTTAATCTGACTTTTTCTACCAGCCCGGAAGGAAGTAGTAACTATTCGCTTTAATTAAGATTAGGTTTTACGATTAGAAAAGACTATAAATAACAGTTGAATTATAATTATTTTTTTATTTATTTTAGATTTTAAAATGGCTGCCGAACTCAGTGTATCTGATTTAAAGAAGTGTAATGAACTATTTAACGAGACAATGAAAGCGTTAAACATTGATTTTAGTGAATCTAGTTTTGAGATGATGTAAACAATATAATAAAGATCATAGTGAACTATTTAACGAAGCAATCAAAGTGATGAACATTGACTGTAGTGATTCAGAAAAAGCTAAAATGCTGGTGGGTGTTATTGTAAGGTTGGCATGTCTTGAAGTGGTTGTAACGCTTGGGTGAATAATAAAAAGCAGGTTTTTACTTACTTTTATTTACATTTATTTTTTGATTTACGTAAATATTTTGGCTTTAAAAATGACAGCCACAAGTAAATCGAGGACAGAAAACTATATACGATGAAGAAATATTTAGTAGCGACAAACAATTAAGCAATACGTTTAGTGAAGTAGACATGGACATCATTAACCCCACAAATGTTCATGAAAGCGTGGCACATGCTATCTCTAAAATTCCAGAGTCTCTTCAACGCGAACCGCCAGTAAAAGTGTTGTTGGCCGTTCTGATTGATTATATAACGCCTGATGATACTAACATGCCAGTCTGGGTTTCAACAAGGCAGAAAGAAGTAATTAGCTATCACGACTTTAACTCTAACTGGGCTGACTACATGCTTACACAGTTTAACCATGCAAGTGAGGAGGCAAAGTTAAGGGTTCTGGCTGGTCTGAAGGGACAGTCCTTGAAATCAAATTGAGGCAAACAAAGTTCTATCCTATAGTTGGCAATTCTTACATTTCTCTTCCAAAAGAGTTAGAGTTAAAACGAGCAGTTTTAAACATACATAATTCTGACAACATGTGTTTTATGTGGTGTGTTTTAGGCACTTACATCCTGTTAAAAATCATGCAAACAGAGTTTCCAATTATGAAGCATATAAGCAAGAGCTGAACTTTGATAACATAACCTTTCCAGTGAGTATAAACAGTATATCTCAGTTTGAAGAGCAAAACAAGCCAATCACTGTAAACGTATACACATGGTCTGTATAAGCTGATATAGTACCTCTAAGGGTTTCTCCCAACGCCCCTACTTTAGGCGAACCGCTTGACAAGCATGTAGACTTGATACTGTTTGAAGATAGTACAAAGAACCATTATGTATTAATCAGAACAATAAGCAGACTTATGGGGTTTACATCAAAGAATCATGCTAAGAAAGGGCTTTGTAGAAGGGTGTTTGTCAGAATCCCAACTATAGAAGCAGCTGCCAGTCATAGAACTCATTGTAAAGTTTTGTAGACTGTGAAACCAACTCCTCCACACCTAAACCAGGGTCTAAAGTTAGTTTTACAAATTTACACAAAATGCAGATGGTCCGTATGTGGTTTAGGCTGACTTTGAATCGCTCTTGCCGCAGTACTATGGTCCACAACAGCAAGAACAAAAAACAACCTTATTAACCCACCATCAGATTCTGTTCTTATGCGTTTATTGTTGTTAGGGCAGATGGGGCACACACACGCCAGAGATTTACAGAGACCCTAACGCAGCTAGTAGATTTTTAGAGCAGATGAAACAACTTCGTAATTACTACTCCAACCAACTAAATCTTTCAGGTATTGTTATGACTCTGAAGACCAAGAACGCTATGACTTATTACACACTGTTGGATATGTAACAGAGAATTATTAGGCAACGCAGTAAGAGACCACGATCACATTACTGGAAAGTTCAGAGGGGCTGCGCACAACAATTGTAATCTTCAACTTAAAGTTGTCCTAAGACATGGAAACTGCCTATCTTCTTTCATAACTTACGAGGCTACGATTCTCATTTTATCATGCAAGCAGTGACTTAATATAAGAGGGTTACCTGCATTGCACAGTCTTCAGAAAAGTACATGACTTTTACTCTCGATTGTTTATCCTTTTATGACTCTGCCCAACATCTGATGGGTAGTTTAGATAAGTTAGCAGGATCTCTACAAGGACTTTCCAATCACTAAAGAATACTTTGACCCATCTTTAGTGCGTAAAGGCGTTTACCCTATGAATACATGAACTCGTGGGAGGTTTGACAAGACTCACTTCCTCCTAAAGGCGCTTTCTTTTCTAGTCTTAGAGGCAAAGACATAACTGATGCTGACTATGAATACGCACAGAAAGCCTGGACAGAATTACACTGTCAAACGATGGGCGACTATCATGATCAATATTTATTGGCTGACGTGTGTTTATTGGCAGACGTCTTTCAGAATTACAGAACTACATGCATGAAACTTACAGCTTAGACTCATCACATTACATCTCTGCCCCGGCCTTTCTTGGGATGCTTTCTTAAAGTCTACAAACATCCAGATTGACTTAATTTCTGATCTACCCACACTTCAGATGATTGAAGACGGTCTAAGGGGTGGTTATTAGCATTGGCCTCACATCCTTACTGCAAGCTAACAACAAATATTTAGACGATTATGATCCTACTAAACCATCCAACTATCTAATGTACTTAGACGCCAACAACCTGTATGGGTGGGCCATGAGTCAGCCGCTTCCACTGAGAAACTTTACAATGATAAAAGGACCTCATAATGTTAATACTGTGTTAAGTATGTTGTCGCAGCTTCCACCTGATAATCCAATAGGGGTAATCTTAGAAGTAGACTTAGAATATCCTTATGAACTACACGATCTTCCAACGATTACCCCCTAGCCGCAGAAGATTAAAGATGAGTCCATCGAACCGCCTAAACTTGTTCCCAATCTTTGCAACAAAACTAAGTATGTGTGTCATTACAGACTTCTACAGTTTTACCTAAGACACGGACTGAAACTAAGAGCTGTTCACAGAATAATTACCTGTGATCAAGAGCCCTTTATGAGACCATACATTAAGAAGAATACTGATCATTAGAACCCAAGCGCCGATGCTTCAGAAAAAGACTTCTTTAAACTGATGAACAACAGTTGTTTTGGTAAAACTATGGAAAATCCACACAAGCGTAAGATGTGAAATTAGTTACAAAAGAAAACCAAGCAATTAAGTTTGCCTCTAAACCTAACTATCAAGACTTTAGAAGATTTAACGACAGCTTGGTTGGCATTATGATGAAGAAAAAGGATGTTAAGTTGGACAAGCCAGTGTTTATCGGTTTCACCGTATTAGAGTTGTCAAAGTTATTGATGTTAGAATTTCTGTACGACTACTTTAAACCACTGTACCCAGAAGCAAGAGTACTTTACACAGACACTGACTCTTTTATTCTAGACGTCCCCACAGAAGACTTCTATAAAGATTTAGAAACTGAGGTGGCTAAAGGAGCCGATGGGTGGTACGGACACATGCGACTATCCAAAAGACAGTCCTTTACATTCAACTGTAAACAAGAAAGTAATTGGAAAGATGAAGGATGAACTTATGGGACAGTTATCAAGAATATGTTGGGTTGCGGTCAAAGATGTATAGCGTTGCAGCCAGACTTCTGTAATGAAGAAGGCTAAGGGCATAAGTAAAGAAGTTGTCAAAAAAATATATATCTCACGACAACTACAAGCAAGCTCTCTTTGAAAACAAAGTATTTTATCACACAAATGTTAATTCTTCGCTCTACTCTTCATCAAGTAAACACAACTGCAGTTAACAAGAAATCACTAGTCTCTAACAATACAAGAGAACTCATGTCAGTCCTGAGTTTTCATATGCTGTAGGGCATTGGAGAACTTTAAAAGATTAACTTGACTGACTTGGCCTGTGCTTAACTTAAGAACCTAACTAGTACTTACTTAAGAACCTAACTAGTACTTACTTAAGAACCTAACTAGTACTTAAAACAAGAACTTATTTTTTTGCACTTAACTTGTAATTTACTTGCACTTAACTTAAAAAGTACTTTCTATAAACTAACTTAGCTTGTACTTATCTAGTTCTTAAACTTGTACTTTATCTAGTTCTTAAAAACTATTCCATAGAAAATGGGTCTACAGCAGGAGGTTGCACTTTTTTTGCAGAGCTGACTCTTCTTCTTTTACTGGCTTTGTGGGGGTTTGTGACTTTGTTGTTAAGTATGACGTTAGACATTTGTATGCTAAAACTCCCCCACCAACAACAACAGCAGCCAATACATATAATACATCTTATTTTTTGTTGGTGATTGTGTTTTTGTTAATTGCGATGGTGGTGCTGGCGGCGATGTTGTATTACTATCTAACAATTTTTGTTTTGCTGATTGGTTTGCTTTTTGCAGTCTGTTCCATTCAGCTAGTTTACGCCCAGCCTCAACACGTCCAGGACTTTTAGACTAGTAACATTACTCACTTGTGGCACATTCACTTGGGGTGCATTCACTTGTGGTACATTCACTTGTCCCTGCGGACTGTCCTGCGGCGTCTTCTTCTCCTGATCGCTAATTTTTTTTATTGCGATTAAATTTAATTTGATCAAAATTAATATGATTAAAAGTAATTAATCCCATGATGAATGGACATAGCATAGTTCTAAATCTGTAATACATGTCACATGCAAGAGTTTCTAGGGACTTGTTTAAAACCGGATCTTGTGATAAGTCATATTTTAAATCTTCTTCTGAATCAACTGGCGCCATCTTACTTACTAACTTAGCATATAAAACTAATCATTGTCTGACCCACTGATCTAACCATTTTTGAACCTAGCTGTGCTTCGTACCTAGCGTAGTACTTCTCAACGTCTGATGTAGACAGTTGCTGGATCTGCTCAATACTTAGTTCAGTGCCTAAATACTGTTTAGTTTTTCCACACGCAGCCAGAGAGTATAATCTTTCTTTATGGCAGTTGTCTGCTGAGTAGACTGCTTGCTCCTCACACTTTAATAATTCATCACAATCCATTTTTAAAAAGCAATAAAAAATAATATAATACTTTTAAAACCATGAGTTTAACGCTGGTTAATTATGCAGCGCCTATCGTTGGTGTTATAGTTTATTCAACCCTTGATATGGCCCTTTGCGGTCAGCTGGGCTATAAGCAACATTATCTTATCTTATCTTATTCAACCCTTGCAAAATGTTTGTTAGGAATAAAACCGCCCAACATGGGAAAGATAGAAGACTCGCCAAAACTAGTTGCAACTTTATTTTTAGCTTTAACAACAAAAGATTATTTGATTAAAAAGCACATAGACAGTCTTTCGTATTATGATTATTTTAATTATTTTTTTAGTTAATAAAAGATGAGTGAAAAAAAGATTATCAATACGATTTACCACTCTGCTGTAATTAGCGGTCTTAGTATAGGCTATAGTGTGTTAGCAAAAAACATGTTTAAAATGAAGCCGGCTGACCTAGGAAGGTTAGACGTTGAGGATATTGTTAAGGTTATAGTTGTAATTACTGCAGGGATTGCCTCAAAAGACTTTCTTGTTGCACAGGGAATTATCCCAGAAAATATTAGTTCATAGAAAGATTAATCTAGAAAATATTGATTTATAAAAGATGGCAGGAGTAGTTATGATGGTAGGAGGAGCTATTGTTAATGTTTTGGCCTTCTCTGGAAGCAATTATATGTTTAGTAAATTGCGGTCCGATGAAGAGAGAGCAAGACATAACAAAGCAATAGAAGATTTAGCTAAGGCAAGAGACGCTTATGAGAAAAGACGAATTGCCCACTTAGATTTTATTAATAAAAAGTTAAGGGAACAGGGCCATGCAGAGCACACATTTACAGACGTTGATGAGGCAATGAATGAGTATTACTTAGTGACAGGAAAAAAGTTTCTAACATCGCCACCGCCAGAACTGTCTGACTTTTATGAGCCGTCAGAAGAACAGAAAGTGGCAGAAATTGGTTTTATTGTGGGCGCTATGGGAGCAATCTATATTCTTGCACAAACAATTTAAAATCCAATTAAAATACAGTCCTTCTTATGGACAAGTACAAAATATATTATTCTCCTAAAGGGTATTGGAAAGGAAAGGCTGCTATTGAAAAACTTAGTAAAGCTGCTAGAGTGTCTGAATCAGATGCGAAAGACTGGCTTTCAAAACAAGCAATTTGGCAAATATATCTGCCTGCCCAAAAAGAATAATAAGACCTAGATTTGTTAACTCAGTTCCAAATGACACCCACCAGATGGACTTGCTGTATCTTCCACATGATAAAGTTAGAAGAAAAAAGTTTAAGTATGCTCTGACAGTTGTTGACATGGCTTCAAGATACAAAGACGCTGAACCTTTAACGGATAAAAGCTCAACTGCTGTGGCTGTGGCTTTACAACAAATGTACATGAGAGGTCCATTAAAGTATCCTAGAATGATCCAGGTTGATGATGGAAAAGAGTTTTAAAGGTTCTGTAAACCAATTGTTTTTAAAACATCATGTTACAGTTAAGAGAGGGATTCCAGGCAACCATCGATCACAAGCCCTAGTAGAAAACTTTAATAAGAATCTAGCTGAACGCCTGTTTACCTATCAATATCACAGAGAAATTATGGACAGAACACGTAACACAGAATGGGTTAGGAGATTGCCAGCAGTCTTACGCGCCATGAACAATGAAGAATTTAAAGCAACAGGCCTTTAAACCAGTGAAGGCAATCAAATTAAAAAAAATTAGCATTACTGAAGATGTGCAGGGTCTCAAAAACTCTTGCCGTTTGGACTAAAAGTAAGATACTTGTATGCTCCTGGAGAGGCAGAGGGTGATGTTAGAATTAGAGCTACAGATCCTATATGGAGCATAGATGTATATGAAGTTGAAAGAATCATGAAAACAACCCCTCCGTGTATTATTTAAAGTGTAACTCACCCCCCTTTTTTCTTTAAAAAACGTGTAGCTAGTTCTAAGACATTTCCATGGATGTAACTTTCACGGTGCACAGAAACTTGTGTGTCACACAATGTGCTTCGCAAGAGTCTACTTTCGCTTTTCCGAGCAAGCAAGCGCGCAGAAAAACCGAAGTTACTAAAAATAGAGGCAGTGACGTCGGAAAGGAGAAGAGAAGATGCGCCACCACTGCCGGTGCCAGACACTGAGACCGGCAAGAAGATGGGTCGCTACTGCGTCATGTTCGGTTGCAATACCAATTCTAGTGTAAAAAGTGGAATCAGCACACATGGCTTTCCAACTGAAACTCATCTTCGACGATCGTGGGTTCTTTTGTGAAGTTATCTCGAATAGAATTTCGACGGTCCGAAGAAAACGACGTAATCTGTGGCTTGCACTCAAGACCAACGATTTTGAAGACGAGTACAGGGCGCCCCTGTTTGAAAGGGAGCTTGGATTCGACCCTAGGCAGGCTGAAGAAAGATGCCATTCCTACTCTCATCACAGACAATGCGCGGCTGCTCTGAAAAAGAAAGATGCTGCTGACAAGACACTGGAGACTGTCACCAGGATAAAACACGGACAGAAAGGCCAGGATAAGGAAACGTGAAGTACGCAAGGTAATCTAAACTTTTGATCTTTGCATTTGATCGACGTGGCGACATTTACAGCACGCACTTACGTCAGTCGCAAATATCGTCATTCACTTTTGTATTGTTATGTGTGTGTGTGTGTGTGTGTGTGTGTGTGGTTAGGTATATTACACATCACACACACACACACACACACACACACACACTCCACACACACACACACACACACACATATTTGTGGCACTTAGAATCTGGATACTTTTTTTTTTTTTTACTCTTTTTTTTTTACTCTTTACAAAATTCCACAAGGCAATGTTGGGGAAAAAACTGCAAATGACTGAACATGAGCATAAAATATTTTCACATTTTGTTTGCACCAAAATACATGGTGCTGTGAGCAGTTGTAAGCTATTGATGGGTTGTTGAGAATATTTTTTGTCAATTTTTTTTTTTTACAAATGGTGATGACAGCATTTACATTATAAAAAAAAAATCTTTGGAATGAAACGTATGTTCAGACTGATTTTTTGGACCAAATTCTTTTGCTAGCAAAGTTATTGCTCTTATGTAAAAGACAGAATGTACAACCTAATACCTAAACTTTGATGGCGTTGTTAAAATCCAGACACAGAATGGCCCAGTATAATGCATTTGTAAATGGGGAGGGCACACAATTTTGATCAAGATTGTTTCTCTTACAGATTGATGCTGTATTGTGTGGATCACAGTCGACAGAAAAATGTACAGGGAGACTGACTATTTCAACTATGTGTAACTTATTTTTGCTGCTGCTTTTGAATGATTTTTTATGGGACAGTAAATGCATATTCATGTTGTACCTGGTGGGGTGGGGGTGTAGTGGGGATAGAGAATGGGGAACGATACTTGTCGTGTGTGTATGTGTGTGTGTGTATGTGTGTGTGTGTGTGTTTGATTTTTGCTTGTGATTATTATTGTATGTAGGGAGTTATGCATTTGTGTCTATTTCTCTGTTGTTATATACTTGCATTTCTATGTTTACAGTTATATGTGTGTAGCTAAGTGTGCGAAAAAACGTAAACACAGAGTGATTAAAAGAAATTCTTTGCATATTTATTTTGCATTCCTCATTTTTTAAAACGTCAGAGCATCGTGGACATGAAAGTGCAAAGATGGATGTACAAGAGCGGAGTCAGCGGGAATGGAAGAGAGCCTGGCGACTCCGATGTGAAATGGGAGGATGTGCCAGACACAGACGATGCAGAACATGGGAGTGTTGGCTGCATGTCTCCTCCACTTGCTGCACAGTTGACATGGCTGCTGATCCCAACAACAGCCCACTGATGTCACGCACCGAGGTGTTTCAGCCAACATGACACCTTACAAACGCAGCAAAGGTGAGTTGTTGTTCCATAAAAACACGGCACCGTTTATAACCAGTGTTTTGTGTGTGTGGTGTGTGTGTGTGTGTGTGTGTGTGTGTGTGTGTGTTTTATGGGGAAGATGGCTAGAGATGGGGGTGGAGATGAATACTGTTAAAATGGCAAGGTGTTTCACATGAGTTATGCAGATAGCGGAATGTTGACTAACTGACAGGAGGGTGAAGATGGCTTACAGAAGCATTTCAGACAACTAGTACTTTAAACACAAGCTTACCTCCTTGTCACAAGTGCTATGACTACTACAGGGATACAGGCTTGACACGCTAAATTAAACTGGGTGATCATGAGTCAATGTGAAACTGCAGCCAGCAGTCACTTAGTACTTGCACTCACAGCTAATTCAAACCTGGATGTGTAAACTGATGTAGAGTACTGATGAAATTAATTATATAGATATCATATGGCTGTAGCAACATGTTTTCTTTCCTGTGCCAAAAGTGAGAGTGCTATGTATTTACATTTTGCTTTAGACAATAGCAACTGAACACCAAGTACGCTCATTCATTGTGATGTGGTAGTTAAAAATGTGGGTTGCCAAATGTCAGAGTGTTTAGCCCCGTATGTTTTTGTTTTCAGGGATTTGGGTGAAGCCCAATATAGTGGACACAGCAGTCCAGACTGAGAGTTCTTTCAGCTGTTACTGTCGGTGTTCACTTCATAAACCTCCCCTGGCAAGCTCCAGCCCAGTCCACAATCAGCTAGACTGCACCTCAGCCCAGTCCATGATGTGGATGACGATGACACCATCGTGTATGGCTGTGACTCCGTTTATTGGTTCTGACCTGGACTTTGACCCACAGAGCGAGTCCCATGCCACAGAAGGTAGTGTCAGGTCAGTAGAGTACATGTAGTTCCTCAATAAAAATAAGAGCTGTTTTCATAACAAGAGTTGAACCTGAAGGTACAAATATCATACCCAGCTGCTGTTGTGCAATTTTAGAAATACTCATTAAAAAAAAATCTTTCTGTTTACTCCCCCCATAGACCACTTTTTTTTTACATTCACATTGCATTAGGAATTTTTTCCCCCTGTTTACTAATCAGAATTGTACACTTCATCCATTTTATTCTCATATCAGTCTGTCATGTCCTCACAGTTGTATGATTTTTTTCCCCAGGATGACAGAAGAACCAAGTGATGACAGTTCGACCAGTCCAGTCCAATCTGTGCCAGCTTTTGAGGAGAGGAAGTACCTGGTTTTCCAGTCTTCCCTCCTTGAACTGTTCAGGGTGTGCTCCTGCTGCTGCAGTCCAGTCAAGCCAGAGCTGGAAGAATTGGGGACCTGCTCACTGTCACTGCAAAATGTGACAGTTGTCAGTATGTCAGGCAGCGGAGAAGCCAGCCTCTCATCGGCGAAATGCCGGCAGGGAATCTCCTGCTGTCTTCATGCATTCTGTTTCAGGGTCCCTGCTGACCAAAACATTCCGCTTGCTGGACTGCCTCAAGATGTCCAGGATGTCAGACAAGACATTTTACAGCCACCAGCAGAAATACTTCAACCTACAGTAATAACTGGTCTGGTTGGAAGAAACAAGCCAAAGTGATTGACAGCTTGAAAGACGTGGGGGCATGTTTGAGCTGACAGGAGATGGAAGAAGTGACAGTCCAGGGCACTGCGCCAAATATGGTGGATTCAACACCATAGAATGCCGCATCAACAAAGTTATTGATGTGCAAGTTGTTCAGGTAAGTTCCATATGTACGGATACCTTTAAATAATCCTAAACCTCATTAAAGTCTTATTTGTTCCTAGGTGAAGGCAGCCAAGTTATCTTTTTTTTTTTAAATGGTTGGAAAGAGTGATGCTCTTTATCTTGCCAAACATTAGCTGACAAGCATAAAACAATAACCCTTTTCGCCTAAGATATAGAGAAGGAACAGTATCTTCACCTTTGCAGTTACGAGTTCCACTGTGCATACTGAAGTTACTCATGACTTATCTGATTTTGTTATTGTTTTGTACTTTTTCAAGTTTGCTTTGATCTCTGAATGTCACTTGTCATTTGCAGAGCAATGAGGTGGGAAACAGTGCCAGATGTGAAAATGAGGGTTTGCAGAGAACATTCCTTTTCCTGCATGAGGCTGGCCTTGAAGTTGGCTCCATTGTCACTGATCGACATAAACAAAACGAAAAATACATCAGGGAGCAGAAGCCCATGTCAAGCATTACTTCGATGTGTGGCATGTCGCAAAAAGTAAGTGCAAATCATAAACAACTGTGTTCAGGTAAGTCTTGCACACCAACTGCTGCATACTGGAAATAGGTAAGGAATGTTGGAACAATCAGTTTGCATACTTAATTGATAAGGAATGTTGGAAAAATCAGTTTAAGTTTTCAAATGAGGAATTAAATACACTTAATGGAACATGTTTATGTGTGGTGTGTGTGTGTGTGTGTGTGGCATTGATTTACCTTTTTATAGTGATGTAAAAAACCCATCCATAAAGCAAAGTGATTGTCAAGTAAAAATATTTTGGAATTATTGAGGGTCTTGTGTACATTCGCTTTCGTGTCAAAATAGACATAATGCTATGCACATCAAATGGGCCTAAAATCAAGTTTGATTATGCCTTGTTGATACAGGTCTGACCAAAAACATGACCCAGTTGGCAAACAGGGCTGGGATGGAAAAGGTGGGTGATTGGAGGAAATCCATTGTCAACCATCTTCACTGGGTGGCAGCCTCAACAAGGATGGAAATGGGGAAGTGATAAAGGGCCCAAAGTGGGGAGAGTTTGTCTTTCCACCTTGTGAACAACCACAACAGTGATTCAGGCGACATCCCACCTTCCCAACATGGACAGTTGTGCGGCGAGGGAAAGAACCAAAGACTGGTTCACACCGGGTGAGTTGTATGTGTCATAGCACCGACTCAGTTTTTGACTGTTTTACTAGAGTTTGTGTATTGTTCTTACTGGCAGAGTCCATCATAAAGACTGATCACAGTCTAATTGGTAGAATCACCAATCAGCAGGTTCAACTGCAGAGTTCTACTTTCTACGGGTTTTGAAACTTTGTCTGAAGCTGCATTTTTTTCATACTGGTCTCAAACCATTTTTCTAGAAGCATGTACTGATTGTAATAGTCTGGTTGCCTTCAATATTGTCATAGTGGCTGCACTTTTTATGTGTTAGTGTTCCCACATACAAAGGTCAAATGTCCTTGCTGTTTCTTTTCTTTTGTGATGATAATGTATTTTTGTTTTAAATAAAGATACGAAAGCCTTCATTACTATTATATTTTTTACAGACTCTGAGGATTACCTTGCTCTCCTCAACATCATTGAAAATAAATACCTTCTCAATGATGTCAAGAAGCTGTCACCCTCTCACCAAACCTCACAGCTGGGGGCATTTCACAGTCTGGTGTTGTCATTCTGCCCGAAGCACACAGCCTTTTCTTGGATGGGGAATGTACACCAGGTTGGTTACAAAGTTGCATTTTACTTGTACAAAGTGATTTCCTTGTAAACTGTTCTTGATAAGAACTATTTATATTCTGTTGATCTATAGCCACAGTCCAAACAACCAGCAACTATCAATAAGCTTGGCAGAACCAGTTTTAAAGACTATACATGTAAAAGGGAAAATGTTCTGCTTGATCTCAAACACAAATAACCCTTCAAGTTTCTACTGACTGAATAATCCGTTGGATCAATAGTGTGGCTTTGGTGCCACCAACCAA
Organism: Conus ventricosus; assembly: GCA_018398815.1. Classification (NCBI taxonomy): domain Eukaryota; kingdom Metazoa; phylum Mollusca; class Gastropoda; order Neogastropoda; family Conidae; genus Conus; species Conus ventricosus. The sequence continues at coordinate 16,253 of JAFLJL010000696.1, read as the reverse complement.
ATATTCTGTTGGTTGCCTATCCATCTTAAGCTAGTGTACCCCCGAGGTTTTACCAAGGACTTGGCTTTGTGACAAAAGTTAAAGGTTCCCCCACTCAGCTGACGCTAATCACATTGTGTGAAGTTCCATGCCTTTGAAAGTGTGAAGCCAACAGGCCAAGGGGATGGACTTTGTTCACACTTTTCCAAACCATGTGAGCCAGCCAGTGTGTATGAGGTGACTGACACAACACAAGACAACAGGCCTTTGTGGATCACCAGTGTACATGTGGTGACTGACAAAACACAAGACAACAGGCCTGTGTGGATCACCAGTGTACATGTGGTGGCTGACAACAGGTCTGTGGTCTGTGTGGATCACCAGTGTGTATGAGGTGACTGACACACAGAAGACAACAGGCCTGTGGTCTGTGTGGATCACCAGTGTACATGTGGTGACTGACAACACAAGAACAGGCCTGTGGTCTGTGTGGATCACCAGTGTACATGGTGACTGACACAACAGAAGACAACAGGCCTGTGGTCTGTGTGGATCACCAGTGTACATGTGGTGACTGACACAACACAAGACAACAGGCCTGTGGTCTGTGTGGATCACCAGTGTACATGTGGTGACTGAACAACACAAGACAACAGGCCTGTGGTCTGTGTGGATCACCCGTGTACATGTGGTGACTGACACAACAGAAGACAACAGGTCTGTGGTCTGTGTGGATCACCAGTGTACATGTGGTGACTGACAACAGAAGACAACAGGCCTGTGGTCTGTGTGGATCACCAGTGTACATGTGGTGACTGACAACACAAGACAACAGGCCTGTGGTCTGTGTGGATCACCAGTGTGTATATGGTGACTGACACAACACAAGACAACAGGCTGTGGTCTGTGTGGATCACCGTGTACATGTGGTGACTGACACAACACAAGACAACAGGCCTGTGGTCTGTGTGGATCACCAGTGTACATGTGGTGACTGACAACAGAAGACAACAGGCCTGTGGTCTGTGTGGATCACCAGTGTACATGTGGTGACTGACACAACAGAAGACAACAGGCCTGTGGTCTGTGTGGATCACCCGTGTACATGTGGTGACTGACACAACAGAAGACAACAGGCCTGTGGTCTGTGTGGATCACCAGTGTACATGTGGTGACTGACAACAGAAGACAACAGGCCTGTGGTCTGTGTGGATCACCAGTGTACATGTGGTGACTGACACAACAGAAGACAAACGGCCTGTGGTCTGTGTGGATCACCAGTGTACATGTGGTGACTGACAACAGAAGGCAACAGGCCTGTGGTCTGTGTGGATCACCAGTGTACATGTGGTGACTGACACAACACAAGACAACAGGCCTGTGGTCTGTGTGGATCACCAGTGTACATGTGGTGACTGACAACAGAAGACAACAGGCCTGTGGTCTGTGTGGATCACCAGTGTAAAATGTGGTGACTGACACAACCAAGACAACAGGCATGTGGTCTGTGTGGATCACCAGTGTACATGTGGTGACTGACAACAGAAGGCAACAGGCCTGTGGTCTGTGTGGATCACAGTGTTACATGTGGTCACTGACACAACAGAAGACAACAGGCCTGTGGTCTGTGTGGATCACCCGTGTACATGTGGTGACTGACAACAGGTCTGTGGTCTGTGTGGATCACCAGTGTATATGAGGTGACTGACACAACACAAGACAACAGGCCTGTGGTCTGTGTGGATCACCAGTGTACATGTGGTGACTGACACAACACAAGACAACAGGCCTGTGGTCTGTGTGGATCACCAGTGTACATGTGGTGACTGACAACAGAAGACAACAGGCCTGTGGTCTGTGTGGATCACCAGTGTACATGTGGTGACTGACACAACAGAAGACAACAGGCCTGTGGTCTGTGTGGATCACCAGTGTACATGTGGTGACTGACACAACAGAAGGCAACAGGCCTGTGGTCTGTGTGGATCACCAGTGTACATGTGGTGACTGACACAACAGAAGACAACAGGCCTGTGGTCTGTGTGGATTCACCAGTGTACATGTGGTGACTGACACAACAGAAGACAACAGGCCTGTGGTCTGTGTGGATCACCAGTGTACATGTGGTGACTGGACACAACAGAAGACAACAGGCCTGTGGTCTGTGTGGATCACCAGTGTAATGTGGTGACTGACAACAGAAGGCAACAGGCCTGTGGTCTGTGTGGATCACCAGTGTGTATATGGTGACTGACACAACACAAGACAACAGGCCTGTGGTCTGTGTGGATTAGAGATGAACACGCATGGAAGGGATGCTTGCGGCAAGCATGGGAGAGGGCAAGGGGTAGCGTGAAGGTGGGGTGGCAAGGTTAGAGTGGATGCAGTTCTATAGCACTGGCGGAGCACTTTTTTTTTTGGTGGGGGGGGGGGGGGGGGGGTTGTGCATGCACGCTGGCACTGAAGAGAATGGGTTAAACACATTATTCATATGAATTATGAAGGGGTTACACACAATATTCATATATATTAATGATGGCTTAACCAGCATGTTGAACATTTTTGCAGGCTGTTCCTGGCTGCCATGCCATTACAATGAAAATTGTGAGAGGGGATATCTTCAGGAGGAGGATGGCAGTGTGAAAATGGCCATCTACTTCCCAAGGCCAAGAAGGGGGAATACAGCTACGCAGGCTGAAGTCTGATCCAACCTATGGTGAGTATAAAGCCTACATACTGATGTGGGTGCTTTAATTTTTCTTATGCTTCCTCCTGTTCTTGTAAAATAACATTACTGACTATGGAGTGTGTTGAGGTTTGATAAGACACAGGGAGTTGAAGGTAGACCAAACCACATTCCCCAATATATATTACAAGTTTCCAGTAGTCATCTATAGATCATGTATTTATGTGGCACATTACTCACATGTCAAATGTCTTATCTCAAATTCTCTATCAAATTTTCTTTTCTGCATTATTTTCATGTTTGTGATGGTTTGCATTCTTAAGAAACACACAGTCATTATTATCATTATTAGTCTTTCCCATCACTCGCAAGCATTATGACTATGTTTGGCAAAGGTTAAAACTACTGTCAAATGGCCTACAATTAGTCATGTTTTTTTACAAGTGACGAGTTGCTGTTTTTTATCTTTGGTGTGGGAGGTGGTGGAGGGGGAGTGTGTGTGTGTGTGTGGGGGGGGGGGGGGGGGGGGGGGGGGGGGCAGAGGAAAGTGTGTAGAGGTAGATGGATGCTGATATACATTGTTCCCTTTTCTTCTTGTCTGGATAATCACAAGAACAGTCAATTAAAAGTGTATACTTTACTTACTAACAAACTGTCTTACACCGTTACAGGTTATGTGTCAAGCTGCTTCACCACCTCTTTCAAATGTATGGAGAGAGCCCATCTGCACTGAGGAGTTCCTTCCAGGAAAGTTCAGAGAAAACCAGACCCCTGACAGCACAATATGCCCATCCAAGCAAACACGAGGCACTGGCTACTTACATGGCAAGATACTGTGATAAGTGATTCATATACCGAATGAACCTGGCTCAAGATTTGGATTTGGTTGTAAACATTTACTTGGATCTCAGTTACTCTTGTGCCTAATAGTAATACAATGAAGTGCCTTACAGTCCCAAGAGTACTGAACATTTTTTATTTTTACAAACACACACACAAAGAGAAAGAAACTGCGGAAATCCCCAATTTCTCCACCCTACAGAAGTCATCCTTTCTGATAAATCACTTAAACAGGTGCGAGTGCTTGCATGCAAGGCTGACATTCATAGGCAAGTAGATTTGGTAAACAAATTTTATTCAGGACATTTCAAACTGAATCATAGCACAAGATGCAAACATTATGGAGTGGAACACTTAGGTTCTATTCTTTTTTTATTCCAATACCCAATTTTTTTTTATATCTAAAAGTTCTTAAAGAGGACAAACGGTTGCAAGGGGACAGGGTGGGAGCGGGGAGAAAACCAATTTCTATCTGTTGACAATGTTTTTCATACTGTTAGCAGACAGAATAACCACCACATCAGTCTTCTTCATGAGTGAGCAACTTCAAGTTGTTTCAGAGTAATGCAACTTGGGTCAAAGATGACGAACGAGAAAAAAAAGAAAAAAAAAAAAAAAGAAAAAACACACAACACACACACACACACACACACACCACACACCACACACACACACACACACACACACAAAGAAAGCAGGAAGTACATTGCTACACTAGGGAAAGAAGTCATACAAATCCTATAAAATACAATATAATAGTACACACACACACACACACACGTACACACTGTGGGGTTCAGGCCACTGGAATCCACGATATTTTTCTGACTGGAAATGTTCACGGATCTTGTGAACACAGCAAGATGGAAGGGGAACACGGAATGTTTCTGCCAGAATTCCAAAGCACCACCTCACAAGCTGCCTGTAGCCAATGTACCGGTATTTCCTGTTGGAGGAAAGTTGCATTTGGTCCATGATGGAGAAAAACAGTGGCAAGAAACATATGTAGGTCCATTTCAGTTCACCTTAAGCTCTTAAACAGTTTATCTTCTGTATTGACCCAGTATGATGACTACTGTACAGTGTATACCATAACCTTAGAGTACACAATGCAAGAGACATGAAAGATGTGAATCTAGAAGGATATTTCCTGTCCATATCAAAGACTGCTTGCAGCTTTTTACTTCTGAGTATCTGAGGAAGAGCAAAAAGATGTTGTAGGGAGATAATATTGGAAGCAGTAACTGAGTAAGCTCCTGACATAGACGCCTTCATTCAAATTTCCCTGAAGTTAGAAAGCGGCTACCTAAACACAATGAGAACACAAGCCATAATCATTCACTGAATAGAATGGACTTTACTTGGCTTTAAACAAGTACACATGCACTGTAGACATAAAACACACACACAATCAGAATTAGTACTCGAGGATTTTTCGATATCAGTGTTCTCATATTGTGTGTCCATCATGTCTTGGTAAGTCTTAGAAGGCAAACAAGAAGCTGACTAAGGTAGGATATTTAAAATCTAACCACTGAAACTGTGATAAGGGGGGCCCCCTTTACTGAGTACACCATTTGATATCGTGTGCCATCCTATGCCCTTCCCACTTTCATCCCTGTCATAGCTGGATGTGTCATTTATTACTCCCTAGGTGTCCTTTAACGCTCCATGGGTGGAGACCTTCCGTACCAGGACGGAACCCCGTACCCCCAAAATTTTTTTTTTTTTTTTTTTTTTTACGCTTTAACGACATCGCAAACTTCCGTCATTTTTGATTTCGGGGGCAACCAGTGGCCCATCTTTGTTTCGGTTCAAATCGGTAAGTTAGTTAAAGGAAGGGGCGTTTGACGTTTCTGAAATTTTAAAAGCCGCCAAATTTGACGAGTTTTCACGAAAAAAAAAGTGGAAGAAACGAGTGGTAGATTTAAAAAAGACCGACTGACCGCCTTTTCGTTGTGGCTTGGGAAAAAAAACTGAACCTGGTGCCCGTGGTTACACTGGTAAAAGAAATTAGTGTAAAAGTCGAATGGAAAAGAATTATTGAAAAGCATTCTCCCGACGCAAACATGAGGAAAGGTTTGGGTGAATCAAGCAATCACTTTCCTCAGCCCCCCAGTGTTGGCTCCATTGTAAAAGTTGACTCTTGATTATGCGAAATTTCGCACGTTGCGTTCTTCCCCAAAACATTGTTTCCCACTCTTCGGGCCCCAAAATTTTTGATCCCCCTTCTGCAAAAAATTTGCGACTGACACACAGTTTTTGGACAATCTTCCCAGAGCCGGAAAACCGCTACATTACCATACAATGGAGTTGTGCTGCTTTCAGGGAGAGCTTTTTTGAAAAGTTGAAGAAACACACTTTCCTTGAACATTGACGAAGCAATAACACGCCAAACAAAAAAGTTTGAATGTATGGTTAGGTATACATGATACGAAGTGTTGTGACACACAACTGCTGGGTGTTTCATAGCGGGCAATGCACAAAACATTTTTGCGGACGAGTCTTTGCTTAAACCGTCTGAGAGGATCCAGAAAAATGCCTACCCAAAAAAATATTGTGAGTGTTGATGGACAAATTGCTTTTTATGCGAGGCAAGAAAAGGTGGTTGGAGACTGATTCGTAGGGCCCCCTACCTCCCGATTGCAGGGCCACGTCCACATTGTTTTTTCCGCTCCCAAGAGTTCTGCAAGCCATTCAACGCTACCTTGAAGACTTCCCCTCTGTTTTGTTCTACGACCTCAGCGAGTCCCAAAGCCACAGAGTGTTTAGAGGAAAGTTTTTTTCCCAAAAGGAAAGGCAGTTAAAACATTTTTTTTTCCAGATCAGATCAGATCAGAAAATAGGGACAATGTAAGCCTAAGGCTTTTTACGTCCTCTTTAATTTTTTATATCAATTTGGGTCTTTTTTAGTGTTCACTCCGGGTTTCAGTGTTGTTTTTCATCTAATTTTTTTTAAACATTATTTTAAAAAAACTGCCAGGGGATCAATTGTTTTTTAAGGTTTTGTATTTGTGCAGTTTTTTTTTTTTTTTGTTCGACAAAGGGTAACACATTCCGCAAGGGTTGCAATTCTAAAAAAATAAAATTTTCTGGTATTTTTTTGGCTGATTCAATAAAATTTTATTTTCATACCTTAGTTTGTCAAAAGGGTGGCTTCTTAAAAAAAGTCAGATGCCTGCTGTCACTAGTGTTTAAAAAATTTTTTAACGTTTGAAATTCTTTTAAATCCCTTAATTTGTTATTTTTTTATGGGGGCAGCCCAAGTATTTTTATTTTCCCATTGGTCATTGTGTTTTTAAAAAACTAATTTAGGCTTTTTTTTTGCTTTTTTTTCCAAGGGTGCTTATTATTCTACGAGAGGGAGGTGTGTATGTGTTGTTGTTTATGCATGCATGTTTTGGTGTTGCATGGTGTGTGTACTGTGTTTGTTTGCGCGCATGAGTCTGTCCCGGTGGTGTTATAGGGGGTTAAAAAAAAAAAGTCAAAATGTCTTTTTTCAGGTTAAAGGATAAGAAATGTAGCATTTACATCTGTTCAAAAAAAAAACTAAAGTTTTAAAAAATTAACATGAACGAAAAATTTAAACAAAACCCATGCACCCCACACACACACACACACACCCCCAACAACAACACACACCCACACCACCAACACACACACCACACATATCCCTCTCTCTTGTAAATAATAATTTTTATTTATATTTTTATATATTTATTTTTTTATATAATTAAATAACATTCCATTTTTTAGGTGTGCTCCTTGCACAGGGAGGGTGTGTGCGGCCGTTCGGGCCCCGTGGGTTGGCTTTTGCAGATGTTATGTTTGTGAAGCCTTCAAAGTCCTTGATCCTCTAGGGGTGTTCCGTATCCTTTCTACAAGCTTGAGCAAAATCAAGGGAAAATGAAAGAAATAGTTTAGGGTACACTGTTTTTTTACCACATTAAATGAAAGGCACACGGGCTTCGTAATTTTTTTTTCTCTTTTTTCTTAAAGTACTTCAAACCATCCCTTTGATTTTAAAGATTAAAATTTGCCTAAATTCAGTATTGCATGTTGGGTTTGTGCAGAAATGGGATTTATTTAAAGGAAATTAAAAGGAAATTTAATTTAAAATATAAATTTTTTCAGGTAAAATTTGAAAGAAGAAAAAAAAGTGGTGAAAAGGTATTTTCTAAAACTCAAATCAGGTTTTTTAAAATTATGTTTCAATTTAACAAAACTTTGTTTTTGTTTAAGAGAACAAAATTTATTTCTGTACACTGAAGTGTTGGCTTTTTTTCATACTTTGAAAAGAAATTTTGTTTGAAAAATTTGCAAAGGGGAAATCAGTTTTTTTGGAAAATAAATAAACGAAAAAAACCCCCAAGTGGTTTATTTGATTGTTATAGAAGTTTTTGAACCATGAGGTCTGTGGAAAAAAAAAGAAAACACTAACAAAAAAATTTATGAGAAATCGGTTCACAGAAAAGAGTTTAAAAAAACATAGAGTTTGGGTTTTTTTTAAAAAAAATAGTTTTAATTCAGCTTTAAAAAAAGTTTGCCTGAAGGTTGAAAAGTAAAATTATGTTTGAAAAAAATTTATTTTATGGAAAAAAAACAAACACAATGTTTTAAAAATTTTTTAAAATTTGTTCAAAAGTTATAATTTTTGAAACAATTTTTCTTTTTGATTTAGGCAGGCATTTTTTTTTAAAAGTGAAAAGGGGCTGGGAAAAAATTACAAAACAAGGAGTGTGACCCACTGAACAGTCCCCTTTTAAGGGAAATTTTTAAGCTGTCGAAATGTGCTACACATCAAAATGATAGAAAGGGCAGGATACTGTTGCGGGCTGTTCTCGACATCTGCCGCCTATGCTATCAATTTGTACGAGGGGTTCCCCAGTTCCAGAACACCTGAAGTTTTCAGTCTCACAAATGTGCGCATTCAATTATGTGGACATGTACACTTGACAAAAAGGCTTTTTGTCCCGTTTTTGAAGTCCGTGCCATGCCAACACATTCCGGTCCCTGCCTGAAAAAAGTAGATGCCAGATAAAAGCATCAGGTTTTTGACCCTAATTGATGTTGGATGCCATGGTACAACAAAAAACCGCAGTCTGCAGAAAAGTACAAAAAAAGCTGCACTGGTTCTTCTCTTCCCGCCAATTGCGAACGGGTCCCGAAAGCTGTTTATTTTAAACCAAGCTGCCTTTTAAAAACCCACCCCTTTTCCAAACCCTTTTAGCTCTGGACCCAGAAATGCATGGCTCCGAGAGTACCTTGTGGGCTTGTCACTTGCAGACAATTTTGGGTGTCATCTGCTGTAAACTGGAAATTTTTATGAAGAGGCGGACGGTTCAAAGCTTGAATTGTCATTCCCTTTTACCTTCTTATCTGGGGCAAAACAAAACAGACCAAAACCGGGGCTCGGTTTTAGCTGGAAAACAGAGGGAAAGGGGGAACCCCCCTTTTAAGGGGTGGTGTCCCGCATTGTTTGGGATTTTTACAGGTCCTTGTTGAAGGGAGTTTCAAAATCATGGACGACATGGGGAAAAAGAAGGGACCAAGCCACCCTTGAAAATTATAAGCAAATTTCTCGATAAAATCGGCCTGCGTGCAGAAAAAAAGGACTGCACCCCTGGACATCCTCACAAAAAAGAGGAAAACCTGACATCTGCTTAAGCGCCTATGAAGAGTTCTTTTTTAATAAACAAACAGCGAAAGGAACAACTGAACGAAGGATGGAGGCGGGACTACAAAAACTTCAAAACAAAAACCCGGTCAGCCAAAAATGGGAAATTCAGCAAAGTGCCAAAAGAGGCGACAAAACCAAAAAAACGAAAAGAAATCCCCTGCCCGGACTACATCAAAGTCAGGCCCCCCCCCCCCAATGAAGTTCAAAAAGCAAAAATTATGTGATCCCCAAAATCCGTCTTGAGACAGTGAAAAACCCCACCCATGCAAGTACGGAGAGGGAAAGGCCCTTTCAAGCTGTGGTAATTCAAAAGGGTGCAAAGGTTTTCCCCAGCCCCCCCCCCCGGGTGGCAAAGAAAGGGGGAGAAAGACTTGTCAAAAAGGCCCGAATTTTTCAACTAAAGCCGTGGTTTAAAACAGTAAAAATTTCCCCACCCCAAAGATTAGCCCCTTTTGGGCCTTTTTATTGTAGGGATGAAAGTTCAAAGATTCCGGGTTTGTTGCTGGGCTTCGCAATTTTGGAGATGAGGGGGGATTGGGTTTTTGGAAAAGGCAGATCCTTTTCCCCATTTGGGGTTTTTGGGCTTTGGCCCTTTTTTTCCCTTTAATAAAATTTTTCCGCTTCTTTTTTCTGGGCATAAAAAAAAAAAGGGTTTTCCCCCCCGGGATTTTTTTTTTTTGAAATTTTGAAAGGGTTTTAAAATTTTTTTTAATTTTATTTTTAATTTTTTTTTTAAATTTTAACAAAAAAAAAATTTTTAATTTTTTTTTTTTTAAATTTTTTTATTTAATTTTTTTTTAAAAAGGGAAGGCTTTGGTGGTTTTTAACAAAAAACAGCTTCCCGGGGGGCCCCGGCCTTTTTTTGTTGTGAGGTTTAAATTTGTGTTGGGAAATTTTAAATAGGGGTCATTTTGTATTAAAAAAGGGTTTTTGGGGGTGGTTGGGATAAAAATTTTTTGGTTTTCGGGTAAGGGGAACCATTTTGGGGCCCAAACCCCCAGAAAACCCCGGGGAAAACCTTTTTTGGGGGCCCCCAAACAAGCAGCCAAAGGGTGTTTTTACAAGGCAAAACCCCAAAAAGAAAAAACCCTTAAAATTTCCCCAAGTGGGAAATTTTTTTGGGTAAACTTTTTTTGGAAAAAATGAAAAAATTGTTTTGGGGTTTTTTAATTTTTTTAAAAAATTTTTTAGTTAATTTTAAGGGTTTAAAATTTATGTTAAAGAAAAAAAAAAAAAAAAAAAAAAAAAAAAAAAAAAAAAAAAAAAACTTTCCCTGGTTAGAAACTTTTAAAATTTAAAAACCAAAGTAATAGAAACTTTTAAAAAAAGGGAAAAAAGGTTTTTCCCACCCCAAAAAAACCTAATAAACACTTTGTAACAAAAGGTATTTGGAAAATTGTTTTGTATTTGTCCCTTTTGTGAAAAATGAAATTAGTTTTGTTTTAATAGTATGCCTTGGTGAAATGTGATTTTAATAACAGAATGTAGTTTAAATTTAGTTCAATTTAGAAAAGGGCTGAAACTATTTTTGATGGTTTTTAAATGTGGATTTTTCTTGTTTATATATTAAAAATGCTTCGCTTCAGGGGGCGCTGCCCCAGACCCCCAACAGAAAAATCTCCTTGCTTTTTTAAATCTGTTCTCATCCTGTCAATGATGCTGAGTTAGGTAAAGAGTACTTGGCACTGCTGCTTCACCTCGGTGGTCAATCTGTATGCATCCATTCCTTTCAGTTCGACAAGAAGAGCTTAATGTGAGGGCATACGCAGGTATTCAGAAAAAAAGTTGCCCAAATCCACTCATCTGGACCTACATGGGTTCATGGCATCGTCATGCTGTAGCAAGCATTCTGCACACCACCACCCAGACACGTATCCACAGTATGGTGGGCCCCAGTGTTCGCCACTACCTGCAGGGGACTCATGGCTCCTCGGCTTCCTTCATGTGCGGGTGACAGCAGGCCCCCAACCATCATGTGGACTTGGGCTCTTGGCAAGGACTGCCAGAAAAACTGTGGAAAAACCAAATCACTTTGTGGTGTCCCTTTCCCAGGAAAAAGACAGCAGCTGAAAAGGAAAAGTGGTCTGGGAGAATCAGGCAGTTCTTCAAAAAGCAAGAATGGACAGTGCACCTTAGATATTTCCCTCCATAGATGTTCCAGATTAACATGTGTATGTAAACACAGACTTCTTTTGCCGCATTACTATTCAATTGATCAATTGTTGCTGAACTATTTTTCACCCTATCTTTTAGTAAAACCAATGTGCTGTCAGTCAACTTTTAAGTAGAACATTATGCTCCAGTCACAGAAACTCCTTTGTAGAACAATTTACTACCAGAAATAGAAACTTATGTAGAAAGTGTGCTACACTACTTGAAACTTCATATAGATACTCTTTGCTACCAGTATAGAAACTTCACATAGAACAGTGTGCTCCAGTATAGAACTTCACATAGAACAGTGTGCTTCAGTCACAAATTCATATTAGACAGTGTGCTTCAGTCACGGCAACTTCATATAGAAGTGTGTTACCAGTCCCAAATTCATATAGAACAGTGTGCTTCCCGTCACGGCAACTTCATATAGAACAGTGTGTTACCCGTCAAATTCTTTTAGAACAGTGTGTTTCCAGTCACAGCAACTTCATATAGAACAGTGTGTTACCAGTCAAAAGCAATTCATTTTAGAAAAGTGTGCTTCCAGTCACGGCAACTTCATATAGAACAGTGTGTTACCAGTCACAACTTCATATTTGAAAAGTGTGCTTCCAGTCACGGCAACTTCATTTTAGAACAGTGTGTTACCGTCAAACTTCATATAGAACAGTGTGTTCCAGTCACAGCACTTATATTTGAACAGTGTGTTACCAGTCACAGCAACTTCATATAGACAGTGTGCTTCCAGTCACGGAACTTCATATAGAACAGTGTGTTACCAGTCACGGCAACTTCATTTTAGAACAGTGTGTTACCGTCACAGCAACTTTTTTATAGAACAGTGTGTTACCCGTCACGGCAACTTCATATAGAACAGTGTGTTACCCGTCACGGCAACTTCATATAGAACAGTGTGTTACGTCACAGCAACTTTATATGAACAGTGTGCTTCCCGTCACGCAACTTATATAGAACATTGTGTTACCAGTCACAGCAACTTCATATAGAACATTGTGTTACCCGTCACGGCAACTTCATATAGAACAGTGTGCTTCCAGTCACGGCAACTTCATATAGAACATTTGTGTTACCCGTCACGCAACTTCATATTGAACGTGTGCTTCCAGTCACAGCAAATTCATATTTGACATTGTGTTACCGTCCGCAACTTCATTTTAGAACATTGTGTTACCAGTCACGACAACTTCATATAGAACAGTGTGCTTCCAGTCACAGCACTTCATATAGAACAGTGTGTTACCGTCACAGCAACTCATATAGAACAGTGTGCTTCAGTCACGGCAACTTCATATAGAACAGTTGTGCTACCGTATAGAAAATTCATATAGAAACGTGTGTTACCAGTCACAGAACTTCATATAGAACAGTGTGCTACCAGTATAGAAAACTTCATATAGAACAGTGTGTTACAAATCACGGCAATTCATATAGAAACGGGGTGCTTCCAGTCCAGCAACTTCATATAGAACATTGTGTTACCGGGCACAGCAAAATTCTATATGAACAGTGTGCTTCCAGTCACAACTTCATTGCAGTGTGCTTCCAGTCACAGCAATTCTTTAGAAAATTGTGCTTCCCGTCACGGCAACTTCTATAGAACAGTGTGCTTCCAGTCACAACTTCATATAGAACAGTGGTGCTTCCAGTCACGGCAACTTCATATAGAACAGTGTGCTTCCAGTCACAACTTATATAGAACGTGTGCTTCCGTCCAGCAAAATTCATATAACGTGTGCTTCCAGTCACAGCAACTTTATATAGAACAGTGTGTTCCAGTCACAACTTCATATTGAACAGTGTGCTTCCAGTCACAAACAACTTCTTATAGGAACATTGTGTTACAGTCACAGCAATTCATATAGAACAGTGTGCTTCCAGTCACGGCAAATTCATATAGAACAGTGTGTTACCAGTACAGCAACTTCTATAGAACAGTGTGTTAAACCCGTCACAGCAATCATTTTTGAACAGTGTGCTTCCCGTCACAGCCCAAATTTCATATAGAACATTGTGTACCGTCACAGCAACTTCTTACTACTTGCTGCCAGTCATTCCCCAATGCACAGGAAGTGGTGAGTTATCTTTTTTGAAATGCAATATTATTTAAAATAAATTTATAAAATGATGCATGTTTATGGGTTTTGTGTGTTATTCTCATAACTAAGCTTGTTTGGTTTATTTGTGTTGCATTGCGATCATGCGCGCCGCTGACCTGCCCTGCCAAAATGTTTTCAGTACTGGAGAAATTTTTGCTCCCCCCCCATGCGCTCCTTTCACTCGGTAAATCACTGGCACATACAAGCAATTGTGAAGCTTATCTTCTGTAGAAGCCCTCATCTGCCCATGCTCCTGTTTATACTGATGATAGGCGTTTCCACACATCAGGGTCAAGGCAGGGCAGTCTGGAAACCAGGAACAGCAGTGATACACTCAGCTGGCTGACCTCCACCTTTTTCCATTGCAAGGACCTGCACAGAATGATATCACAGTCTTAGGGCATATGCTGACTTGTCAACGCTATTTATTTTTTTTGAAATTTGTATGCTTGGTGAACAAGAGCAGTTGTATGTTATATCATTATTGCGCGCGGCTTTGGAAACTTTGCCTTTTCCAACAATATGCCCATATTGGAACTTTGCCTTGCCCAAAAATATCCCCCTTTGGAATTTGCCTCGGCCCAAACAATATACCCCCTTTTTGGAACGTTGCCTTGACCAAAAAATTTTGCCCTTTTGGGAACTTTGCCTTGACCAACAATATAGCCCTTTTGGGAAAACTTTCCCTTGCCCAAAATTGCCCTTTTGGGGAAATTTGCCTTGACCAAACAATTAGCCCTTTTGGAATTTTTGCCTCGACCAAAATATGCCATTTTGGAACTTTGCCCTGCTAAAAATTTTGCCCTTTTGGGCGTTGCCTTGCCCCCAAAAATTCCCCATATTGGAACTTTGTTGCCCAACATATCCCATATTGGAACTTTGCCTTTGACCAAAATATAGCCCATTGGAAACGTTCCCTTGACCAACAATTACCCCATTTTGGGAAATTTTCCCCTTGACCAACAATATAGCCCTTTGGAACTTTCCCTCTGCCCCAAAAAATATAGCCTTTTTGGGAAAGTGCCTCTGACAAAAATATAGCCCTTTTGGAAACTTTGCCTTGCCCAAACAATTAGCCCTATGGACTTTCCCTCTGACCAACAATATAGCCCTATTGGAACTTGCCTTCTGACCAACAATATTGCCCATTTTGGGAAATTTGTCTCTGACCAACAATATAGCCCTTATTGGACTTTGCCTCTGACCACAATATTGCCCATATTGGAACTTTGCCTATGACCAAAATTAGCCATTTTGGAAACTTTGCCTTTGACTAACAATATAGCCAATTGGAAACGTTGCCTCTAAACCAACAATATAGCCCTTTGGGAACCTTTGCCTTGGGCCCACAATATAGCCATTTGGACTTTGCTGACCAACAATATAGCCTATTGGAACGTTTGCTCTTGACCAAAAATATAGCCATTTGGATTTGCTTGACCAACATTACCCCATATTGGAACTTGGCCCTGCCAACAATATAGCCCATTTTGGGAAACTTGCCTCTGACAAACAATATAGCCCATATTGGAACTTTGCCTCTGACCAACAATATAGCCCATATTGGAACTTTGCCTCTGACAACAATATAGCCCATATTGGAACTTTGCCTCTGACCAACAATATAGCCCATATTGGAACTTTGCCTCTGACCAACAATATATAGCCATATTGGAACTTTGCCTCTGACCAACATATAGCCTTATTGGACTTTGCCTCTGACCAACAATATAGCCCATATTGGACTTTGCCTCTGACCAACATTATAGCCCATATTGGAACTTTGCCTCTGACCAACAATATAGCCCATATTGGAACTTTGCCTCTGACCAACAATATAGCCCATATTGGAACTTGCCTCTGACCAACAATATAGCCCATATTGGAACTTTGCCTCTGACCAACAATTAGCCCATATTGGAACTTTGCCTCTGACCAACAATATAGCCCATATTGGAACTTTGCCTCGACCAACAATATAGCCCATATTGGAACTTTGCCTCTGACCAACAATATAGCCCATATTGGAACTTTGCCTCTGACCAACAATATAGCCATATTGGTAACTTTGCCTCTGACCAACAATATAGCCCATATTGGAACTTTGCCTCTGACCACCCCACAATATAGCCCATATTGGAACTTTGCCTCTGACCAACAATATAGCCCATATTGGAACGTTGCCTCTGACCAACAATATAGCCCATATTGGAACGTTGCCTCTGACCAACAATATAGCCCATATGGAACTTTGCCTCTGACCAACAATTTATAGCCCATATTGGAACTTTGCCTCTTGTTGTGATAATTGAGTTCACTCCCTTGACTGATCTCTTCTTCAAGAATACAATCTCGTTATGTTACCAAGTTACGATACAACAGCTGGATCAACGATCGTCGTTTAGCTTGGTGAGAGATCGTAGCACGAAAAGCCCAAGACTATCACTGATCTTATAACATGGTGGCAGCGGAAAATTGATCAACACCATGGCGAAGATTCCAGAGATGAATTGGCAGGAAGAAAACCTAGCAGAAGCGCTAGGAATTTTTCAACAAACCATGCAATACTTCTTTCAAGACGAAGGCATTGACCAAGTAGAAAAACAAGCCTTGAAGATCTTGAGAGGACTGGGTGCAGAAGGTATCAAGCGTCTTCAAGCCTCTGGCCTTTCAGATGCAGACAAAAAAGATTCCCAAGAAACTGTGGGAATTTTTCGAGCCCCAGTACAAATGAATGTAATTTAGGATATCATATGGAGGGGTCTAAAACGGAAGGGAGATTCTGCAGGGAAGA
>JAFLJL010000695.1:45000-55000 GCA_018398815.1 Conus ventricosus | reverse complement strand
TCTGCACAACAACAACAACAACATTCACCAGGTTCCTCTGCACAACAACAACAACATTCACCAGGTTCCTCTGCACAACAACAACACCAACATTCACCAGGTTCCTCTGCACAACAACAACAACAACATTCACCAGGTTCCTCTGCACAACAACAACAACAACATTCACCAGGTTCCTCTGCACAACAACAACAACATTCACCAGGTTCCTCTGCACAACAACAACAGCATTCACCAAGTTCCTCTGCACAACAACAACATTCACCAGGTTCCTCTGCACACCAACAACAACATTCACCAGGTTCCTCTGCACAACAACAACAGCATTCACCAGGTTCCTCTGCACAACAACAACAACAACAACATTCACCAGGTTCCTCTGCACAACAACAACAACAACAACAACAACAAAACAGAATTCACCAGGTTCCTCTGCACAACAACAACAACATTCACCAGGTTCCTCTGCACAACAACAACAACATTCACCAGGTTCCTCTGCACAACAACAACAACATTCACCAGGTTCCTCTGCACAACCACAACAACAACATTCACCAGGTTCCTCTGCACAACAACAACAACATTCACCAGGTTCCCCTGCACAACAACAACAACATTCACCAGGTTCCTCTGCACAACAACAACAACATTCACCAGGTTCCTCTGCACAACAACAACAACAACATTCACCAGGTTCCTCTGCACAACAACAACAACAACATTCACCAGGCTCCTCTGCACAACAACAACATTCACCAGGTTCCTCTGCACAACAACAACAACATTCACCAGGTTCATCTGCACAACAACAACATTCACCAGGTTCCTCTGCACAACAACAACATTCACCAGGTTCCTCTGCACAACAACAACAACATTCACCAGGTTCCTCTAGTTGCGTCAATCGTGTGCCAAAGCCTGGGTCTCTGCCAATGCTTTCCCTGTCCGTACTGCAATGATGCCAGTCCACTGGGTTCCCTGTCCGTTCTGCAATGATGCCAGTCCTGTTCCCTGTCCGTTCTGCAATGATGCCAGTCCTGTTCCCTGTCCGTTCTGCAATGATGCCAGTCCTGTTCCCTGTCCGTTCTGCAATGATGCCAGTCCTGTTCCCTGTCCGTTCTGCAATGATGCCAGTCCACTGGGTTCCCTGTCCGTTCTGCAATGATGCCAGTCCTGTTCCCTGTTCGTTCTGCAATGATGCCAGTCCTGTTCCCTGTCCTTTCTGCAATGATGCCAGTCCTGTTCCCTGTCCGTTCTGCAATGATGCCAGTCCACTGGTTCCCTGTCCGTTCTGCAATGATGCCAGTCCACTGGGTTCTCTCTCTCTCTCTCTCTCTCTCTCTCTCTCTCTCTCTCTCTCTCTCTCTCTCTCTCTCTCTCTCTCTCTCTCTCTCTCTGCCAATGCTTTCCCTGTCCGTTCTGCAATGATGCCAGTCCACTGGGGTTTCTCTCTCTCTCTGTGTGTGTGCCAATGCTTTCCCTGTCCGTTCTGCAATGATGCCAGTCCACTGGGTTCCCTGTCCGTTCTGCAATGATGCCAGTCCACTGGGGTTTCTCTCTCTCTCTCTCTCTCCTCTCTCTCTCTCTCTCTCTCTCTCTCTCTCTCTCTCTCTCTCTCTCTCATGTGCGGGGTGACGGCTCGGCGCTCTTGTACACTGGCGATGTGATCAGTAGTTCTGTTGTTTTAATATCTCGCAGTAACACGTCGTTCCCTCGGCTTAGATTCTTCTTTTCAGATTCGCTGTGAGGGGACGCGTCTCACAGGCATACAAGGAGATGGAATCTACCACTGCACACCAAAACCCTGTCGTGTGTTTCATAGGGATGTTATTGTTCTTCCCTACAGTATCAGTGTGGAAAACGCTGATGTTGTCTGTGCTCCACTTGAAAGGATAGCTGGTTTGGATCCGTAACGTAACTTATGATTGATCACAGGTAAACGGTCTGTTGAACTGTTTCTAGCTTTTGTCCTTTGACAATTATCTCAGTGAATGATGCCATTATGGTTGGCCGTCAACCTGGTTTTTAACAGGGCTGATTTCCATGTAGTATCTTGTTCCATCCGATCTTTCAACAAACGCTGCGAGTTGTCCACTGCCTGCCGTCAATGTTGTCCGCAGAGCGACAGCCCGTGATGGTTCCTTCTCCCCTGATGGTTCCTTCTCCCGTGATGGTTCCTTCTCCAGTGATGGTTCCTTCTCCCGTGATGGTTCCTTCTCCCGTGATGGTTCCTTCTCCCTTCTCCCGTGATGGTTCCTTCTCCCGTGATGGTTCCTTCTCCCATGATGGTTCCTTCTCCGTGATGGTTCCTTCTCCCGTGATGGTTCCTTCTGCAGTGTTGACTGTGCTGACACGATCTCCAAGTGCATAGGTCATTATGCGTTCCAGACATAGTTTGTAAAATGTAGAAGATAGAATACAACCCTGGTGAACTCTAAATAAAGTATGTAACCTATCACCAAACTGCGCCCTGTGTGAGTACCACACCGGTACCTTTAATGTTTGATTGCTTGATGGTGTTGGTTAGCTTTTGACCTATGTTACATGTCTTCATAGTGGCTCATGGCGCCTCCTGACACACTGTCAGATGCCTTCCTGAAGTCAGTAAAGACGTGGCAGAACTTCCTCTGATTTTGGAGGTTCTTTTTACCACAAGGTACGCACGTTAAAGATTCTTTCGATGGTACTTGTGTCTCTGCAGAATACAGTCTGTTCTTCAGCAATAATGGAATCTGCTTGCTGCTGTAATCCATTCAGAATTATGTTGAGCATGACGTTGCTGACATGGCTGATCAAACGGACAGCTTGGTAATGTTGGCAGTGTGAGAGATTTCTGTTCTTGGGAAGGGTAACGATGAGTACGTGGTAATGTTGGCAGTGTGAGAGATGTCTGTTCTTGGGAAGGGTAACGATGAGTACTCTGAGTCCATGGCATGGGCAGTGTGCCAGATGTTTATCGCCGTCGTCAGGTCATGGCAGCTACTGTCATGTTTCAAGAGTTCTGCAGGAATGGTGTCTATGCCTGCAGGCTAACCAGACCCACAGGACGGCCTGTCCTACGCTACAAGGATGTACGCCAGCGCGACCTGAGGACAGGCAGCCTCGACCCAGCCAAACCAGACCCACAGGACGGCCCGCCCTACGCTATCCAGACCCACAGGACGGCCCGCCCTACGCTATCCAGACCCACAGGACGGCCCGCCCTACGCTACAAGGATGTACGCCTGAGGACAGGCAGCCTCGAAACAGCAGACCTGGAGACAGCAGCTTCAGACCGGGTCAGCTGGCGGTCCACCATCAAGGCCGGCATCAAGCAAGCAGAGCAGAGGAGAGAGGCTCATTTGGAAGAACGGAGGCGCCGCAGACGGCAAAGAAATGCGTCGGCACCCATAGACAGTGATGACGGAGACTTCACCTGCAGCAACTGCAACAGACTCTGCCACTCGAGGATTGGGCTCTTCAGCCACAGCAGGTGCTGCAGAATTGGGCTCTTCAGCCACCGCAGGTGCTGCAGAATTGGGCTCTTCAGCCACAGCAGGTGCTGCAGCTGAACTGACTGATCCACGGCACAACACCATTGTCTCTCCAGACAGACGGATGCCGAATGGGGGAATGTTGCCTATGCCTGCAGCCTAATCAAATTTCAGCGACTTGACTGCTGCTGCTACGACTTCTTCACGGTGCATTGGAAGTCGTTCGCGTTTGATGAATCCTATACTCCCGTGCCGTTGTAAGCCTCCAGTGTCGCACATCTGCCAGACATTGCTCGTACTCCATGGCCTTTGATGTCCATCGACTTGTTCCTAGGACCTCTGTTGTTGTTTCAGTAATCATCATTATAAATTGATTGTGAGGGTTGCTGGACCATCTTCAAGCGGTAGCACGGGGACGAATCTCCTTTTTGAACTGTCAAGCAATGTCAAGTTCTTTGAATTTGGCGAGATTGAATCTTCCACGGCTGTTTCCCCACGCCTTGTTCTCAACCGTACTTTCAAGTTCAACGTGACAAAGTCGTGGTTCCCGCCGTGAGAGCTTGATTCAATGCTGTTGATGGCCAGACCGGTTCTCATTCTTTATAGGAATACAGTCTGCTGGTTCTGAATGGACTGGACCGCCCAGGGAATACAAGTCCATCGCCCCAATGCCCGTATCTAGCGCTAAGCAAAGGGAAGAGAGAAAGAGAGACATTTGGGGGTTAGGGAGGGGGAGGATGGTGAGCGAAAGGAAGAGAGAGAAGAGAGGGGAGAGAGAGAGAGAAGAGAGAGAGAGAGTGAGGGGAGAGGAGATGAGAGAGAGAGAGAGAGAGAGAGAGAGAGAGAGAGAGGCACTAGTGCTCGCGCGCGCGAGTGCAAGTGTGTGTGTATGTGTGTGTGTGTGTGTGTGTGTATGTATGTGTGGGTGTGTGTGTGTGTGTGTGTGTGTGTGTGTGTGTGTGTGTGTGTGTGTGTGTGTGTGTGTACATACACTGTTTTTCAGCACTGAAAAAAGCAAAAAAACGCACATTCATACATCCTTTTATTTATTTCTCAAACACCATTTTTGTTGGAAGTATTCAGGCTGCCAGCTAGATTCTTTTTTTAGTCTCTGACCAGTATTGAGAGAGAGAGAGAGAGAGAGAGGAGAGAGAGAGAGAGAGAGAGAGAGAGAGAGAGAGAGAGAGAGAGAGAGAGAGAGAGAGAGAGAAGAGAGAGACAGACAGGACAGACAGAACAGACAGACAGACAGGACAGACAGACTAGACAAAATAGCACACTGCTGCTGTTTCCGGCCGACCACCCACACTGCAGAAAAGTGGAGGATGTTTCCCTTTTTTCTCTTGTGTTTTGTTCCATTGTCTTTTTTTTCCCTTTGTTGTGTTTTCGATTTTTTCTATTTTCTGTTTTCCTGTTGTTCGTTCTGGATTTGCCGTTGAAATGTTGTATCCTATCTCGGACATGTGCATCCTACCTCTTGACATGTTGTATCCTACCTCTGGACATGTTGCATCCTACCTCTGGAACATGTTGTATCCTACCTCTGGACATGTTTATCTACCTCTGGACATGTTGTATCCTACCTCTGGACATGTTGTATCCTGCCTCTGGACATGTTGTATCCTACCTCTGGACATGACATGTTGTATCCTACCTCTGGACATGTTGTATCCTACCTCTGGACATGTTGTATCCTACCTCTGGACATGTTTATCCTACCTCTGGACATGTTGTATCTACCTCTGGACATGACATGTTGTATCCTACCTCTGGACATGTTGTATCCTACCTCTGGACATGTTGTTATCCTACCTCTGGACATGTTGTATCTACCTCTTGAATGTTGTATGCTACCTCTTGACATGCATCTCGACCAGAATGTGTGCTGACGTGTCATTGGTCCGTTGACTTTTTTTTTGTAATAGACTGTGTGTGTGTGTGGTGTGTGTGTGTGTGTGTGTGTGTGTGTGTGTGTGGTGTGTGTGTGTGTGTGTGTGATTTCAGCAGTATGCTAGCGTCAAAAGTCGGCAACATCTGTTTCTTTATTTGTTTTGTTTTTAAGGGTTGGGTGGGGTGTGGGGGTGTTGAGCGTTGACTTGGTTTTAGGTCATCCATTTGTTTGTTTCAAAATGGAGTGACTGAAGGCGGCGAACGAAGCAAGATTAGGAATAGATTTTTTTAGAACTTACCGCCAATGACATTGACAAACTAAAGCACAAGACAAGACACGATGCATTTCAACCACTTGGTCTTCATCAGGCGAAAAAATAAATCACATTTAACATGTGGGACAGTACAACTACGAAAAACAAAAAAAAGAGAATGAAAAATGACTCATCCGTTAATGTCCATGAAGGCGGAAATGACATGAGGCAGGGGGATTATGGGAGAGGAAACAGAGGGGGGGGGGGGGGGGGTTGCGTCAGGGGACGCGGAGGTGTGTGTGTGTGATATGATAGGGTTGTGTGTCTAGTTTATTAGGATGGTATGATATCTTTGTGATGGTTGTGGAATGGTGGATAGATAAAAAAAAAAGGAGAAGAAAGGTGTGTGTTGTGTGTGTGTGGGGGGGGGGGGGGGGGATTTAAGGGGAAGGATCAAAACAAAATTAAGATTAGATAGATGGAGGGTTGCAGTAACTACTGTATGAAGTGAGTGAAGGGGATGTGGTGGTGGTGTATGTAAGTGTGTGTGTATGGTGTGTGTATGTGTGTGTGTTGGTAGGGGATATTGCCAACTGATGTGGAAGAGGTGGGTATGTGTGTTTGGTTATTGTTGGATATTGATGCCTTGGGGGTGTAGTGTGCCCAGTTTGGAAATGAGATGGGATTCTTGAGTTGTGCGTTCAAAGCTGTCACTCTGTGACTGCCAGAGTGCCATAACTTTGACATGGTCGATGTTGTGTTGGGTGTGGTTGAGTGTAGGGCGACGGGTTTGGGTCGGTGGTGGCGGATATCAGCCAGGTGTTCAGCGATGCGTGTTTCAAGTGTGCGTGACGTTTCCCCTATGTAGATCTTGCCACACAGCTGGCAGTGGATGGCATATATAATGTTGCGGCTCTGACATGAGAATGTGCGTTTGACTGTGAAGGAGTTTTTGGGGCCCTGTAAGATGGTGTCTGGTTTGGTGAGGGGGCAGATTTTGCAGTTGGGTTTGGAGCAGGGGTGAGTACCTGGTGGTGTAGCTGTGGTTCTGTTCAAACTGGATCGCACGAGGAGGTCTTTGAGGTTTTTGTCACGTTTGAATGTGATCATGGGTTTGGTATGGAAGGCGGGTTTGTGGTTATGTACAATGTGCCAATTGGATTTGAGGATCCTACAGATGAGGTTGAGGGGTGTGCGGGTGGTAGAGGAGGTAGGCTGTGGGTACTGTCTGTCTTGGTTGGATGCTGGGTGTCCAGAGCAGATGTTCTGGATACAGCTATGGTGCGGCGGAGTGCTGCATTGATGATGGAACTGGGGTATCCGCGGTTGGTGAAGAATTGTGACATTTTGGCTGCTTGTATAGTGAAGTCTTCCTCGCTGGAGCAGAGTTGCGGAGACGGAGAAATTGTGAGTATGGAGATGCTGTCTTTAGTGTGTGGGTTGTGTGGAGGATGAGTAGTCTGGTATGCATGTGCGTCGGTGGGTTTGTAGAAAATGGAGGTTTTGAGTAGCCTTCTTCTAGGGAGATGGTGATGTCTAGGAAGTTGACCCACTGCGAAATGGTGTAGGTAAGTCGGTTAGATGCATGGAAGGTCTGGGCAAAGTTGAGGAAGTTGAGGAGGTCTTGTTTTGGCATAGATGTGGCTCCCAGTCCATCATCGATATACCTTTTGTACAGTTCAGGTGTGGGGCCTGTGTATGTGTTGAGTAGGCGGTGTTCCAAGTGTCCCATGAAGAGGCAAGCATAGGTGGTCCATTTTGGTACCCATGGCAACACCACTATTTGTGAGAATGTGTGCTTGTTGAATTGAAATGTGTTCAGGGTGAGGACTAATTCAGCGAGTCTGACCAGAGTGGTGGTGGGGGGGGGGGGGGTGTTGTTGTTGGTTGGGGGGCCGTTTGTCAAGGAAAAATGTGAGGGCCCTTAGTCCATCAGTGTGGGGGATGGAAGTGTAGAGTGACACCACGTCAAGTGTGAAGAGGAGGCTGGTTGAAAAGCGGGGTCTGTGTTGTGCGAGTTAATCATGTTGAGTGTGTGGGTTGTGTCTTTGAGGTATGTGGGGAGGCTTTGTACTGTGGGTTGAAGGAGGAAGTCTAGGTATTGAACACATTTCGCAATACCTAGACTTCCTCTTCAACCCATAGTACAAAGCCTCCCCACATACCTCAAAGACACAACCCACACACTCAACATGATTAACTCGCACAACACAGACCCGCTTTTCAACCCAGCCTCCTCTTCACACTTGACGTGGTGTTGTCACTCTACACTTCCATCCCCCACACTGATGGGACTAAGGGCCCTCACATTTTTCCTGACAAACGGCCCCCCCAACCAACAACACCCCCCCCCCCCCCACCACCACTCTGGTCAGACTCGCTGAATTAGTCCTCACCTGAACACATTTCAATTCAACAAGCACACATTCTCACAAATTAGTGGTGTTGCCATGGGTACCAAAATGGGACCAGCCTATGCTTGCCTCTTCATGGGACACTTGGAACACCCCCTACTCAACACATACACAGGCCCCACACCTGAACTGTACAAAAGGTATATCGATGATGGACTGGGGAGCCACATCTATGCCAAAACAAGACCTCCTCAACTTCCTCAACTTTGCCCAGACCTTCCATCCATCTATCCGACTTACCTACACCATTTCGCAGTGGGTCAACTTCCTAGACATCACCATCTCCCTAGAAGAAGGCCTACTCAAAACCTCCATTTTCTACAAACCCACCGACGCACATGCATACCTAGACTACTCATCCTCCCACAACCCACACACTAAAGACAGCATCCCATCTCACAATTTCTCCGTCTCGCAGACTCTGCTCCAGCGAGGAAGACTTCACTATACAAGCAGCCAAAATGTCACAATTCTTCACCAACCGCGGATACCCCAGTTCCATCATCAATGCAGCACTCCGCCGCACCATAGCTGTATCCAGAACATCTGCTCTGGACACCCAGCATCCAACCAAGACAGACAGACCCACAGCCTACCTCCTCTACCACCGCACACCCTCCCCATCTGTAGGATCCTCAAATCCAATTGGCACATTGTAATAACCACAAACCCGCCTTCCATACCAAACCCATGATCACATTCAAACGTGACAAAAACCTCAAGACCTCCTCGTGCGATCCAGTTTGAACAGAACCACAGCTACACCACCAGGTACTCACCCTGCTCCAAACCCACTGCAAAATCTGCCCCCTCACCAAACCAGACACCATCTTACAGGGCCCCAAAAACTCCTTCACAGTCAAACGCACATTCTCATGTCAGAGCCGCAACATTATATATGCCATCCACTGCCAGCTGTGTGGCAAGATCTACATAGGGGAAACGTCACGCCACACTTGAAACACGCATCGCTGAACACCTGGCTGATATCCGCCACCACCGACCCAAACCCGTCGCCTACACTTCAACACACCCCAACACAAATCGACCATGTGTCAAGTTATGGCACTCGGGCAGTCACAGAGTGACAGCTTTGAACGCACAACTCAAGAATCCCATCTCATTTCCAAACTGGCACACTACACCCCCAAGGCATCAATATCCAACAATAACCAAACACACATACCCACCTCTTCCACATCAGTTGGCAATATCCCCTACCAACACACACACATACACACACACATACACACACACTTCAATACACCACCACACATCCCCTTCACTCACTTCATACAGTAGTTACTGCAACCTCCATCTATCTAATCTTAATTTTGTTTTGATCCTTCCCCTTAAATCCCCCCCCCCACACACACACACCTTTCTTCTCCTTTTTTTTTTTTATCTATCCACCATTACCACAACCATCACAAAGATATCATACATCCTAATAAACTAGCACACAACCCTTATATCACACACACACACCTCCGCGTCCCTGACGCAACCCCCCCCCCCCCCCCCCCCCCCCCCCCCCCCCCCCCCCCCCCCCCTCTGTTTCCTCTCCCATAATCCCCTGGCCTCATTGTCATTTCCGCCTTCATGGACATTAACGGATGAGTCATTTTTCATTCTCTTTTTTTGTTTTCGTAGTTTGTACTGTCCCACATGTTAAATGTGATTTATTTTTCGCCTGATGAAGACCCAAGTGGTTGAAATGCATCGTGTCTTGTCTTGTGCTTTGTTTGTCATTGTCATTGGCGTAAGTTCTAAAAACTCTATTCCTAATCCATTTGTTTGTTTGTTTTTCTCGCCTGTGATCCCAGCTACCTTCCGCCACCCCGCACCCCCTTCCTCAACCCTCTGCCCACCTCCCACCCCCTCACCGCTCCTCCGGGAAGAATTCAGTCTCCCCCACCCTCTTTGTCTGTCTGTCTGTCTGTCTCTCTGTTCTCTCTCCCCCCCA
>JAFLJL010000695.1:25000-42500 GCA_018398815.1 Conus ventricosus | reverse complement strand
GAGGGAGAAAAGGAACAAAAAAGAGGAGGGGGGGGGGGGGACAGGAAGAGCAAAGAGGAGAAGGAAAGTATAACTTATGGGAAGGATGGAATGTAAGAGGTATATTAATAATGATAATAATCAGTGATGAAACTCGCCCACACTCTGCCAATCAAAAGGCGTTCATGGCCGCTAGGCAGTGAATTCAACAATGACACATCACACGTGCAACTGAAAGGACGGGTGGTAAGGTTGGGTGAGGAGCATGAGGGGGGGGGGGGGGAGGGGGATGGAGGTCAGGTGAAGGGAGGGAGGGTGTCTGTTTCTTAGTTATGGCTTGACGTAAAGATGGAAAAAAAGCCTGCAAATAGCGGGCAAATCGTAGTTCAAAGCGAGGCTGTCTCGAGACCGATGGCTGTCAAAACGCATCTAAAACGGCACTGTTCAGTGGTGGAACTGTGCCACCTACCCTTTGCAGATAGGCAACGAAAGAAAAGGCGGTGGTGAAGGGTGGGGGAAAGAATGGGGGGTAGGAAGATGGGGGGGGGGGGGAGACTGGTGGGAGACTTTCTGCAGCCT
Organism: Conus ventricosus; assembly: GCA_018398815.1. Lineage (NCBI taxonomy): Eukaryota > Metazoa > Mollusca > Gastropoda > Neogastropoda > Conidae > Conus > Conus ventricosus. The sequence goes on along the minus strand of JAFLJL010000695.1, from coordinate 41,942 downwards.
GTTGTACGGCTTCACTCAGAGATAAAAGGGACATGCATTCAGCCGGCAAATCGTAGTTCAAAGCAAGGCCGCCACTGGATCAATCAGCCTTTTGTTATTTATGTCTCTTTCAAGTCTGACTTGTTCCAACTGATGTCGTCATCAGTTTACGTCACTTACAGACCTCGTTGATTCCTTCTTTCTTTCTTCGTTCCTCGGCGACAATTTAGAGGTTCACTATTTTGGTAAGAGTCTTTTTTTTTTTAATGTGATCGTTAGTAATCCCACTGTTAAGGTAACCACATATCGCCTTCAGGAACGTATTTATTTTCTTTGAGGCTTCAGTTTCAGATTTCTCCATTTTCTCCACTGCTGTAAAGTTTGTTTGACCCAGTCACAAATGCAAATTTGTGGTGTATCAATGCAAATTGGTAAGTGATATTGTGGAAACCAGTAAGGTTGTTTAACGTGCTGATTTGACGAGTCTTCACTGGCGTGATTTCCACGAAGAGTAAACTCTTTGCCACATTTGGCAAGACATATTTGTATGTGGTCAGTATTTGTTCTGTATTCAGTAAGATGTTTCCATGGGCTTCTCTGTTGACCTAAATTGCGTTGCGTGGCCTAATCTTGATAAAACATTAACGTTTGTTGTAACATTTACACAGGACATCCTTTAATAGTTATTTCATTAATGTGTGAAGCAATTGCTATAACCGATCCAAATGTTTAACAAACACAGAGAGAGAGAGAGAGAGAGAGAGAGAGAGAGAGAGAGAGAGAGAGAGAGAGAGAGAGAGAGAGAGAGAGAGCGAGACGAAAACAGGGTATACATCGGCACATATTGTTACACACGCGAGTCAAAAGAGGTTAATTTCTATTTCCGTTCGTTTTCGTTGACAACCAGTCGTCATATTCTCCTCTGTACAACCAGTCGTCATATTCTCCTCTGTACAACCAGTCGTCATATTCTCCTCTTCTCCTCTACAGTCAGTTGTCATATTCTCCTCTCTACAACCAGTCGTCATATTCTCCTCTCTATAACCAGTCGTCATATTCTCCTCTCTACAGCCAGTCGTCATATTCTCCTCTACAGCCAGTCGTCATATTCTCCTCGTCATATTCTCCTCTACAGCCAGTCGTCATATTCTCCTCTCTACAACCAGTCGTCATATTCTCCTGTCTACAGCCAGTCGTCATATTCTCCTCTCTATAGCCAGTCGTCATATTCTCCTCTGTACAACCAGTCGTCATATTCTCCTCTCTACAGCCAGTCGTCATATTCTCCTCTCTACAGCCAGTCGTCATATTCTCCTCTCTACAGCCAGTCGTCATATTCTCCTCTCTACAACCAGTCGTCATATTCTCCTCGACAGCCAGTCGTCATATTCCCTCTCTACAACCAGTCGTCATATTCTTGTCTCTACAGCCAGTCGTCATATTCTCCTCAACAACCAGTCGTCATATTCCCCTCTCTACAACCAGTCGTCATATTCTCCTCTCTAGAAGAAAAAGAAACACCCGAAGGTGCTGGGGAGGACCCAGAGAAGCACTGTCTTCACTTGCCTTTAGAGCAGTCCTGTACCACCCTTGGAGGCCTGCGCTGTGTTGACGATGGGTACAGGCACGCACAGGACACTCCATTAAGATATCAAGGGACATAACTGCTCCTGAACAGAGGTAAATTAGACTACAGGATGCAGCTCATAACAGCCTTAAAGTAGCATCCCCATGGGTGTACCAGCCCGTATTTCATGACTGCAGAGCCCACCGGCGAAAAACACCACCCTCCAGCTGCCGAGCACACCCCACAGACCCAACCACCCCTGCCCACGGACAGATGAAGACAGTGCCACTCCAGACACAGCCAAGCTTTCGCCATACGGTCTTATGTGCCCTCAAGAGAGAATCCAAAGTTGTAGTCTTTCCCACTGTCAACAGGACTTTCCCTGTGGTCAGTGGGTCTTTCCTCACCGTCACTGGACCTTTCTCCAGGGTCAGCCTAGTTAAGGCAAAGAAGAAAAAGAAACACCCGAAGGTGCTGGGGAGGACCCAGAGAAGCACTGTCTTCACCTGCCTTTAGAGCAGTCCTGTACCATCCTTGGAGGCCTGCGCTGTGTTGACGATGGGTACAGGCACGCACAGGACACTCCATTAAGATATCAAGGGACATAACTGCTCCTGAACAGAGGTAAATTAGACTACAGGATGCAGCTCATAACAGCCTTAAAGTAGCATCCCCATGGGTGTACCAGCCCGTATTTCATGACTGCAGAGCCCACCGGCGAAAAACACCACCCTCCAGCTGCCGAGCACACCCCACAGACCCAACCACCCCTGCCCACGGACAGATGAAGACAGTGCCACTCCAGACACAGCCAAGCTTTCGCCATACGGTCTTATGTGCCCTCAAGAGAGAATCCAAAGTTGTAGTCTTTCCCACTGTCAACAGGACGTTCCTTGTGGTCAGTGGGTCTTTCCTCACCGTCACTGGACCTTTCTCCAGGGTCAGCCTAGTTAAGGCAAAGAAGAAAAAGAAACGCCCGAAGGTGCTGGGGAGGACCCAGAGAAGCACTGTCTTCACCTGCCTTCAGTCGTCATATTCTCCTCTCTACAACCAGTCGTCATATTCTCCTCTCTACAACCAGTCGTCATATTCTCCTCTACAGTCAGTCGTCATATTCTCCTCTCTACAGCCAGTCGTCATATTCTCCTCTCTACAGCCAGTCGTCATATTCTCCTCTCTACAGCCAGTCGTCATATTCTCCTCTCTACAGCCAGTAGTCATATTCTCCTCTCTACAACCAGTCGTCATATTCTCCTCTCTACAACCAGTCGTCATATTCTCCTCTACAGTCAGTCGTCATCTTCTCCTCTCTACAGCCAGTCGTCATATTCTCCTCTCTACAGCCAGTCGTCATATTCTCCTCTCTACAGCCAGTCGTCATATTCTCCTCTACAACCAGTCGTCATATTCTCCTATCTACAACCAGTAGTCATATTCTCCTCTCTACAACTAGTCGTCATATTTCTCCTCTCTACACCCAGTCGTCATATTCTCCTCTACACCCAGTCGTCATATTCTCCTCTACAACCAGTCGTCATATTCTCCTCTCTACAACCAGTCGTCATATTCTCCTCTCTACAACTAGTCGTCATGTTCTCCTCTCTATAACCAGTCGTCATATTCTCCTCTACAACCAGTCGTCATATTCTCCTCTACAACCAGTCGTCATATTCTCCTCTCTACAACCAGTCGTTTAATTCTCCTCTACAGCCAGTCGTCATATTCTCCTCTACAACCAGTCGTCATATTCTCCTCTCTACAACCAGTCGTCATATTCTCCTCTACAACCAGTCGTCATATTCTCCTCATACAACCAGTCGTCATATTCTCCTCTCTACAACCAGTCGTCATATTCTCCTCTACAACCAGTCGTCATATTCTCCTCTACTGCCAGTCGTCATATTCTTCTCTACAACCAGTCGTCATATTCTCCTGTACAGCCAGTCGTCATATTTTCCTCTACAACCAGTCGTCATATTCTCCTCTCTACAACCAGTCGTCATATTCTCCTCTCTACAACCAGTCGTCATATTTTTCCTCTACAACCAGTCGTCATATTCTCCTCTACAACCAGTCGTCATATTTTCCTCTACAGCCAGTCGTCATATTCTCCTCTACAGCCAGTCGCCATATTTTCCTCTACAACCAGTCGTCATATTCTCCTCTCTACAACCAGTCGTCATATTCTCCTCTACAAGCAGTCGGCATATTCTCCTCTCTACAACCAGTCGTCATATTCTCCTCTACAACCAGTCGTCATATTCTCCTCTACAAACAAAGAGGTATGTTTGTTCGGAAGGAACCAGACATTAGACAGGGACTGAAGCAAGTTGATAAAAAGTGGGTCGCTGGGGCGGAGAACTCCTGGAATAAAAGGACTGTACAAAAGTAGCGCGATTCGACGGATAAGGTTTTTTACAAGCTTGTTAAACGAACGAAACAACAACAACAACAACAACAACAGCGACAACAACAACAAACAACAACGACAACAACAACAACGACAACAACAACAACGACAACAACAACAACAACAACGACGACGACAACAACAACAACAACAACGACAACAACAACAAAGCTCGGCTGTGATAGCCAAAATCTGATCTAATGATGGGGTAATGTTTTGTTGCTTTGTTTCAAGTTTTGTGTGCATAGTTTGATTTGTTCTTTGTTGTTGTTGTTGTTGTTGTTGTTGTTGTTGTTGTTTGTTCACTCTCTCTGTCCATCTTGTGGCATTATTCGTATGCTAATCATGCAGGCTCTTCTGCAGCTAGCCACATGCAGGTGTTAACCTGGTGCAACAGCTGTGCACGGGAGGTAATCGGTATCTAGGCGCATGAGGCAACCCACCAGAGGAGACACTGCCCTGCCTCAAGGTCACTGTCTTGGAGTTCGGTGGGTGTCTGTTCTGATACAACGTACGCAAGACACCAGCCGCTAAACCTTCTGTTGACGACAACAACACCAGCCGCTAAACCTTCTGTTGACGACAACAACACCAGCCGCTAAACCTTCTGTTGACGACAACAACACCAGCCGCTAAACCTTCTGTTGATGACAACAACACCAGCCGCTAAACCTTCTGTTGACGACAACAACACCAGCCGCTAAACCTTCTGTTGACAACAACAACACCAGCCGCTAAACCTTCTGTTGACGACAACAACACCAGCCGCTAAACCTTCTGTTGACGACAACAACACCAGCCGCTAAACCTTCTGTTGACGACAACAACACCAGCCGCTAAACGTTCTGTTGACGACAACACAACCAGCCGCTAAACCTTCTGTTGACGACCACAACACCAGCCGCTAAACCTTCTGTTGACGACAACAACACCAGCCGCTAAACCTTCTGTTGACGACAACAACGGTGAAGTTGTTGATCCAGTGTGAGTGAGCGTCCGCCTCTCAGAGCGTCACCACATCCATCCAACGACATTGCCGATATTGTCCATTTTTACACAAACCCACCACGGGTCCGGACGTGGAGCGTAAAGAAGAAACAGTCTCGTGCCGTTGGCATACAGGCCACTCTCCTTTTACACCCATTCTTATCTTTTAAAAAGTGAAGAAGCTCCGTGGTGCGTTCCATGTCATGTACCACTCACAGTGAAACGTATTCTTTTAGAGTGTTGGGACTTGCGTGATGTGAGACCTGATCACTTTACAGCAGACTCCACTAAAAAAACAACCTTGTTCAGAGATGTCCCACCTGATGGGATCTTTGAAATTCTGAAAGAGAATAACATTTTTCATTTGATCTAAGATTTTTAACGAAGTGTCTGGTGAGTTTTTAGAAGGTGTATTTTAAAGGGTTGTGTGAACGATTTTTTTTAATGACTTGTGAGTTGACTTCAACGCGGTGGCAGCCCTGATATGGCTCTTTGCGGTCGGCTGGGCTGTAAGCAACCTTACCTTACCTTACCTTACCTTACCTTACCGTGGAGCGGAAATCATAGCTGACATCACCACAAATGAAAAAGAAACATACATAGGGATCACTGAAAACCACTTCAAAACCAGATATGCAAACCACAAACAGTCATTTAATAAAGAAAAATATAAAAACCAAACAGAACTGAGCAAATATATCTGGAAACTTAAAGACGCAAAAACAAGCTACAATATATCCTGGAAAATCATAAAAAGAGCATCACCATACAGCAATGTTTCAAAAGGGTGCAACCTATGTTTAACTGAAAAATGGTTAATACTATGCAAACCACACTTAGCAACATTAAACACCAAAACAGAAATAGTAAACAACTGCAGGCATAAATGGAAATCGTTGTTAGTGAATACACCCAAAACAAAAACCTGAAAGCCCCCAAAAAAACACGTGCAGCCAACTCGCACGTGCAAACAACCGCAAACGGGAGCCCACACGCTATATAAACATCGGCGGTGGGCAAACCAAAAACCATCCTGATGACAGCGCAACGCGCTCGAAACAAATTTGTAGATTCTTTTTTTAAAAACCTATTTTAACAAATGTTGCTCCCCAAGGGGTCGAGCACTATCAAAATCATTTTGGGTATTTTAACCACACTAATATATATATATATATATATATATATATATATATATATATATATATATATATATATATATATATATATCCTGCGTCAAGCAGGTCCGAGAGATACAGATACCTGCTGGGTTGGCCTGGGCATTTGAGCAGCACTCTCAGAGACGCCCACAGCTAGTGGATGAAACTCGACTGTGGTTCCAGTCTCCCTGTCTGAGCCCACAAGACATTCATATCTGGACTGGAGTGGACCAGGCCAAAAAAAAGAAAATGCTCCAGAGAAATGCCCCTGATGAGAGTGGAACACATGACCTCACAGCCCTCAAGTCCGCGATTATAACCAATGCACCCCACAAAGGCCTGTAGTGTGTGTGTGTGTGTGTGTGTGTGTGTGTGTGTGTGTGTGTGTGTGTGTGTGTGTGTGTGTGTGTGTGTGTGCGTGCGCGTGCGTGCGTGCGTGCGTGCGTGCGTGCGTGCGTGCGCGTGTGTGTGTGTGTGTGTGTGTGTGTGTGTGTAGTTTTTTTCCTTGTCACATTAGTTTGCCTGGCTGGTACAAACTTAAGTGGCCAAGACACACGGCTGTTGTATTCTGATCAGCTGAACAGAGTCTGCCTAACTCAGTTTAAAGTTTGGGAAAGTTTGGAGACACTGACGTGCCTCTTTTTCAAGGCCTTTAAAAGTCTGTAAAATCTTATTCGGGCTTGATAAGAATTTGTAACATTTTTCCCCTGAGAAAAGAGAGAGAGAGAGAGAGAGAGAGAGAGAGAGAGAGAGAGAGAGAGAGAGAGAGAGAGAGAGAGAGAGAGAGAGTTTGCGGTTGTTGGAAGTGAATTCAATTCTCGGCATGGACTCAAAAGACTTGTCAGCTGTTTGGAGAGCACCAGGGACAGTGGATGTTGTCCGCCGTGTCCCGTTCTCCTCTCCCTGCGTCACGCAACGTTGGCTTCCTGACGTGGGTGTTGACTAAATTGGGGCGATCAAAGGCGGCGATTCTACTTGTCTGGTTACGGTCACATCTGTTACAGAATCGGGCTAAATTTTGTGCGTGCACAAGATTGATGGTGACACCGTAGGGGGGGGGGGGGGGGGTCACGACCACGGTAACACGGACCTGTTCATCACCCTCCCTTGTGTTGTCATTCATGTCGCCGCTTAACTCAAACAAATCGTTCTGACTTTTGGAGTTTCATCACCCTCCCCTTGTATTGTCATTCATGTCGCCGCTTAACTCAAACAAATCGTTCTGACTTTTGGAGTTTCATCACCCTCCCTTGTGTTGTCATTCATGTCGCCGCTTAACTCAAACAAATTGTTATGACTTTTGGAGTTTCATCACCCTCCCTTGGGTTGTCATTCATGTCGCCGCTTAACTCAAAACATCGTTCTGACTTTTGGAGTCTTGCTGTCCCGTATAGTTGATTTAAGTGTGACGGACATTGTTGTAGTTGTCCGAGCTCAAGTCACATACTTCTTCTTCTGCGTACGCAGGCTGATACTCCTGCGGACATGCCCTGTCAAAAGATCATAAATCAAATAACCAAACACTCGCAAATGATCTTGTTAAGAACAAAAGAAAAAAATAAGGAGCTGTTTCAATTACACAGCTCAGTTTTGTCGGGTTTTTTTTAATCAATCGTTAACCATGACCCTCTGCTAGAAGATTCAGTTCCACTCTGTGACGTGTCTATCACTTTTGGCGATATTTCCCTTTGTTTCTTGTCTGCCAAACACTGGATGCTTCAAACCAAACTCCGTCTGAATGATAGCAGAACTAAAAGCATGCTGCACTGGCTGTCAGACACCGGTGTCCATGGGCTCAGAGAGTGTTTTCATGGTCAGAACGACTGAAATCCCCTCTCCAACTTCTGTGTGGAATCAAGGTGTTGTGACCGATGTCAGCCTGTCCGTGCATAATCACATCGGTCAGATCTGTCGATCTGCTTGCTATGGACAGAAGAAAACTGCTTCACTTCGTGGCTTTCTCACTCTGGGAGCTGTCATCCACTGGCCAATTCCCTGAATCGCTGCGACGACTGTCGTTCACTCCTTGCTGCTCTGTCTTCTGTCGTTCACTCCATGCTGCTCTGTCTTCTGTCGTTCACTCCTTGCTGCTCTGACGACTGTCGTTCACTCCTTGCTGCTCTGTCTTCTGTCGTTCACTCCTTGCTGCTCTGTCTTCTGTCGTTCACTCCTTGCTGCTCTGTCTTCTGTCGTTCACTCCTTGCTGCTCTGTCTTCTGTCGTTCACTCCTTGCTGCTCTGTCTTCTGTCGTTCACTCCTTGCTGCTCTGTCTTCTGTCGTTCACTCCTTGCTGCTCTGTCTTCTGTCGTTCACTCCTTGCTGCTCTGTCTTCTGTCGTTCACTCCTTGCTGCTCTGTCTTCTGTCGTTCACTCCTTGCTGCTCTGACGACTGTCGTTCACTCCTTGCTGCTCTGTCTTCTGTCGTTCACTCCTTGCTGCTCTGACGACTGTCGTTCACTCCTTGCTGCTCTGTCTTCTGTCGTTTACTCCTTGCTGCTCTGTCTTCTGTCGTTCACTCCTTGCTGCTCTGTCTTCTGTCGTTCACTCCTTGCTGCTCTGTCTTCTGTCGTTCACTCCTTGCTGCTCTGTCTTCTGTCGTTCACTCCTTGCTGCTCTGACGACTGTCGTTCACTCCTTGCTGCTCTGTCTTCTGTCGTTTAGTCCTTGCTGCTCTGTCTTCTGTCGTTCACTCCTTGCTGCTCTGTCTTCTGTCGTTCACTCCTTGCTGCTCTGTCTTCTGTCGTTCACTCCTTGCTGCTCTGTCTTCTGTCGTTCACTCCTTGCTGCTCTGTCTTCTGTCGTTCACTCCTTGCTGCTCTGACGACTGTCGTTCACTCCTTGCTGCTCTGACGACTGTCGTTCACTCCATGCTGCTCTGACGACTGTCGTTCACTCCATGCTGCTCTGTCTTCTGTCGTTCACTCCTTGCTGCTCTGTCTTCTGTCGTTCACTCCTTGCTGCTCTGTCTTCTGTCGTTCACTCCATGCTGCTCTGTCTTCTGTCGTTCACTCCTTGCTGCTCTGTCTTCTGTCGTTCACTCCTTGCTGCTCTGACGACTGTCGTTCACTCCTTGCTGCTCTGACGACTGTCGTTCACTCCTTGCTGCTCTGTCTTCTGTCGTTCACTCCTTGCTGCTCTGTCTTCTGTCGTTCACTCCATGCTGCTCTGTCTTCTGTCGTTCACTCCTTGCTGCTCTGTCTTCTGTCGTTCACTCCTTGCTGCTCTGACGACTGTCGTTCACTCCTTGCTGCTCTGTCTTCTCAAGATACTTCGTGTCTTCGATGCATTCAAAACAATGCTGCCCTCTAGGTTTTCAGAAGGTCGAAAAGAGGTCATGTCACTCCAGTGTTGATTACACTTCACTGGCTGCCTGCTGCATCTCGAATTAAATGCAAGATTACTGTGCTGGCTTTCCGCTGTGTTGATGGATGTTGACCACCCTGTCTCTCCTCTCTCCTTCAGATTACTGTGCTGTTTACCACCCTGTCTCTCCTCTCTCCTTCAGATTACTGTGCTGGCTTTCCGCTGTGTTGATGGATGTTTACCACCCTGTTTCTCCTCTCTCCTTCAGATTACTGTGCTGTTTACCACCCTGTCTCTCCTCTCTCCTCTGTTTACCACCCTGTCTCTTCTCTCTCCTTCAGATTACTGTGCTGGCTTTCCGCTGTGTTGATGGATGTTTACCACCCTGTCTCTCCTCTCTCCTTCAGATTACTGTGCTGTTTACCACCCTGTCTCTCCTCTCTCCTTCAGATTACTGTGCTGTTTACCACCCTGTCTCTCCTCTCTCCTTCAGATTACTGTGCTGTTTACCACCCTGTCTCTCCTCTCTCCTTCAGATTACTGTGCTGTTTACCACCCTGTCTCTCCTCTCTCCTTCAGATTACTGTGCTAGCTTTCCGCTGTGTTGATGGATGTTTACCAGCCTGTCTCTCCTCTCTCCTTCAGATCTGTTGGTCACCCCACTGTCTGGGATGCAGTTCAGAAAAACAGCTGGATGTCCCCATAACCGATCTTTGACTGACTGGCCAAAGATTATTGCACTAGCCATCTTCTTTTGTCTGGAACTCTCTACCATCCTCTGTTAGAAACACCCAAACCATGCTCACCTTCAAAACTAAAGACTTTTAACTCTTTTTTTTTTCGTGAAAGTTACGAGTTCACTCGCTTGCCCTAGAATAGAATGCAGTGGACTGTTCTTTTTATCTGTTTCAATTTTAAGATCGTTTAGTTTTTGTATGCATATGTGTTTAATGATGTTAAATGTTTTTACGCATGTGTGCTTGATGCGCTCTGAGCAAATGTTATGTGGTATCTCATCTGATAAAAGTGATGGTGATGATGATGATGATGATGATGATGATGATGATGATGATGATGATGATGATGATGAAATCAGAGGGGGTGGGAGGTGGGGGGGGGGGGGGGCTGATATTGGCAAAGCATCACACATCCAGAAGTGTTCAGCTTTCAGCTATGGGCACTGTGTTGATATTACTTGCCAATTTACCACGAAATTTACTAACTGTTGTTGTTGTTGAAATTTTTCTTAATATTTCCGAAGGCACTTTCTTTTCAAAGCTAGCCGTAAATCAAAGAGGCAGCCGATGATATTTGATGTGGTGTCATTCTGCTCTGTGGAAAGCTCGGCAATTTTTCTGCGCTGGTTAAAAACCTTGCTGCCATTCACAGATGTGACATGTTCCTTTCATCATTCTCCCTGGATTGTATTTCTGTTTTGACAAGCATTAATTCTGTTTGTAATTAAATCTTCTCTCTCTCTCTCTCTCTCTCTCTCTCTCTCTCTCTCTCTCTCTCTCTCTCTCTCTCTCTCTCTCTCTCTCTCATACATCACAAAACGACAACAATGCGTCTTATCGGGGACGGCTGTCTCTTCTATAACAACTCTTAAGTATGGCGTTCCACAAGGCTCCATTTTAGAAGAGTCACCCAGAAATCATCAGCAAGAGTGGCATGAGACCAGACATAGTAGTCCACTCTAAGTCAACCAAGCAGCTGATCATGATCGAGCTCACGGTGCCATATAAAAACAGAATGGAGGCAGCTCAAATTTACAAGACTGAAAAGTATGCTGATCTGGCAAACAGCCTGAGGAGAGAAGGCTATCAGGTCAAAGTCCTCACTGCAGAAATTGGAGCTAGGGGATTTGTAGGAACGTCTGCATACAGCCTCATGAAACAGCTCTCAGTTGCAGGGAAGGAAAAAACCAGAGCCCTGAAAGCAATGGCAGAAGCGGCAGAGAGGTGTTCAAGCTGGATCTGGTCAAGGAGGAACAAAAGTGAACTTCATAAGGCTTAATTTCCCTACAAATATCAGGTTTCCCTGTGGCTCAGTGGTTAAAGCGCGAGTCATTAAGTGGAAAATGAGCATCTCCAGAGGGTCATGGGTTCGAATCCCAGCCATGGCTCGTCCCAAGAGGGGAAACAAAAAAAGGGGCAGCAGAGGGACATCCGGAGTCATGAACCGGGTGTGGCCCAACCCCCTAGAGTGTCAGGAGTAAGGGCCGAAACACTTGCTTGAAGGGGCTTCTCTCTGAGGACTCTCTGCTGCCACGCTCTCCACGAGTTTCTTTCTACTAGGCCCGTTACTCTTCTCAATCTACATTAATGACCTACCCCTACATGTGAGATCTACATGCGACCTCTTGCAGATGACACCACAATTCACACCAGCCATAATGATCCTTCCAGTCTTTCAAAACATTTGCAAGAGAGTACCAACGACCTTGTAAAATGGACCGAACTAAATCATATGTCACTTCACCCTCAAAAAACAAAACTCATGTACATTACAACTAGGCAAAAAAAGACAAAAGCTCACCAATGATTTCCCTCCTATACACCTCAATAATGTACTTGTGGAACAAGTCACTCATCATAAAGTATTAGGCTAATAATTGACAATAGTCTCAGCTGGAATCCCCACATAACGTTACTATGCAAAAAGCTCTCCCAGAAAGTCTATCAGCTCACCAAAATCAAACACTTTCTTGACCTTCACTCACGAAAACTTTTTTTCCATGCTCATATTCAGTCTCATGTTGATTATGCATCGACTATATGGGATTCTGCAAGTGCAAACACACTAAAACCATTGTTCAGCCTACATAAACGAGCGCTCAAACTAATCCTTCTGAAGAAAACTAGCCTCGAAAGCTCTGATTATAAACATCTTCACATTCTTCCATTCAGCCAGAGACTCAAGTACAACAAAGGGCTAATGATGCACAAGATTCTGACCGGGAATGCTCCAACAACTTTAATGAGACGATTCTCAAAGTCTCGTCGAGAAACTCCCACAAACTCCATATCCCAATCCCCAGAATTGACCTATTTAAATCAAGTCTAACGTACTCGGGAACCTCTTTGTGGAACTCCCTTCCAGAATACATCAAACAAATCCATTGCACCACAACTTTCAAAAACACTTACCTTACCCATCTTCTGCGGTAAAAAATAATTTTAAAAAACCATAAATAAAAATAAAATAAAAAAACCATAAGTAATACCAAGTAATCTCAAAAGCATAAATCATCCCTTTTTCATGTACTTAACCAATTTGTCTTTTCTAACTTTTTTTTTCTTCTCTTTTTTCATGTATCAAGTATCTTGATATATATATGTGTGAGTGTGTGTGTGAGTGTGTGTGTGTGTGTGTGTGTGTGTGTGTGTGTGTCTGTGTGTGTGAGTGTGTGTGTGTTGTGTGTGTGTGTGTGTGTGTGTGTGTGTGGTGTGTGTGTGTGTGTGTGTGTATGTGTGCATATGGATATAATTTTATGAAAAATGATTATATGTTGTCCCCTTTTTTCACTCTCTCTCTCTCTCTCTCTCCTCTCTCTCATCTCTCTCTCTCTCTCTCTCTCTCTCTCCCTCTGCCGCTCTCTCTCTCTCTCCTCTCTCTCTCTCTCTCCCTCTGCCGCTCTCTCTCTCTCTCTCTCTCTCTCTGCCTCTCTCATTTCTCTCTCTCTCTCTCTCTCTCTCTCTCTCTCTCCGTCTGTGCATGTGTGCGTGTGTATGCTCCGAATTTCGTATATATTTTGTCATGTTCATTTTACTGTCTGATTTTATACAGGCTAATTATTGTGCGTTTTAGTACAGTTCCATTTCAAATCATTACATCTCATGCTGTTCCCCCTCTCCTTCCATCCTCTCTCTCTCTCTCTCTCTCTCTCTCTCTCTCTCTCTCTCTCTCTCTCTCTTTTTTTTTTTTTTTCTCCTCCCCCATGCCTTGCGAAAAATGAATGATGTGGTGCCTAGCCTCTCTCTCTCCCTCTCCCTCTCTCTCCTTCTCTCTCTCTCTCTCTCTCTCTCTCTCTCTCTCTCTCTCTCTCTCTCTCTCTCTCTCTCTCTATGCGTGCAAACGTGCGTGTATTTGTGTGTTCAAAAATATGTACGCACCTTGTCAAATTCACTTCACTGTCTGTTTTCATACATGCCAATCGTGTACGTTGTAGTACACTTACATATGTTTCCCCAGCCCACCTCACTCCCTACCCCCGCTCTCACCTTCCTCTTCATTATTATTATTCTCTTTTTTTATTTCATTTTTTTTTTGTTATTATTATTTTTTGTTGTTGTTTTGTTATTGTTATTCTTATTTTTTGTTTTGTTTTCATTTATCTTCTATTTTCATTTGAGGTTCCTCTATGATTACATGACCGCTTTGCTTGCTTCTTTGATTTCTTACATTAATTGATTTCACTGCATGTTGTAGTCCTATCGGGGCGAGGACTGGGATGTAAAAAGCACGTTAGTGCTTATCAAATTATCCTCGTTAAATAAAGAATTTTGTCTTGTCTTGTCTTGTCTTGTCTCTCTCTCTCTCTCCCCCCTCCCTCCTCTCTCTCTCTCTCTCTCTCTCTCTCTCTCTCTCTCTCTTCTCCCTTCTCTCCTCTTCAAAGCTGTCTCGCTGTGTCTCTCTGTCTCTGTCTGTCTGTCTGTCTGTTTGTTTCATAATATCCACAAGTGTGTTCTGTATTTGCAAGGAAGCACATGTACACACACACACACACAACACAACACACACCACAACACACACACACAAAACACACACACACACATACGCGTGCATGCACACATGCTGTACATGAACGAACACAGATATGCGCGAATCATACACACATATCATCCTCTCTCTCTCTCTCCTCTCTCTCTCTCCTCTCTCTCCTCTCTTCTCTCTCTTCTCTCCCTCCCTTTTCTCTCTCTTCTCACTCAGTCACTCACTCACTCACTCACACTGACACACCCCAATACACACACACACACGACACGCACACACACCACACACACACACACACAAACACACACGCGCGCGCGCGCGCGCACGCACACACTGCCTTTACACACATGCACACTCACACTTACACACACAACACACACGCACGCACGCACGCACGCACGCACGCACGCACGCACCCCACGCACGCACGCACGCACGTACACACACACACACACAACACACACCCACACACACACACACCACACACACACACACACACACACACACACACACACGTAATCCAACAGCCTCTCAACACAGCCAACGAAGGACAGACGATGAGAAGCCGTGTATTAATGACACCACTGTCCTTCACAGCAGGACTGTAGAATGCGTCCAACAAACATGAGCAACAAACAGTGCGTGATTAAAAAAAAACAAAAAAACCCTGCTGCCTATGGCCGAACGACAGATTCCACGGAGTCGGAGGATGCAAAAGTGAGGAGGGGAGATGAGAGGGAGATGGAGAGGGAGGGATGGCAGGAGTAGGGAGGGGCAGGATTGGCCAGTGGCCGGGAGTGATGGTGGGAAAGACGGATGGACCAGGGAGGCTGGGGTAGCGATCGAACGACCGGAGAAGGGGGGGGGGGGGGGGGGGGGGGGGAGGTGACAGGGCTAACAAGCGAGAAGGGCTGGAGGAGAGAGTCGGGGCTGGGGTGGGGTGGGGAGGGGAGGGGTCGGTCTGCTAGTAGAGTTTTTATTGGGGTATCTAGGAACTACATTCCTGGGGCGGGTGCTTATTCTGTCACTACTGCCATCACCACCACTGCCACTGCCGGGTTGTGGGGAGGGCGGGAGGGAGGGGGGGGGGGGGGGGGGGTCGGTCTGCTAGTAGAACTTGAGTGCATGCGTGCGTGCCTCTGTGTGTGTGCGCATGTGCGCGCGCACGTGTTTTCCTGTCCCAGACAACAGTAAGCAGCTAATCAAACAAGGCAAAGTGTTTGATGGAACACTCACTGTGCTGCTATAGAACTTGACATTACCATCAACATCACCCAGGTGAAGGGACCAAACAAGGCAAAGTGTTTGATGGAACACTCACTGTGCTGCTATAGAACTTGACATTACCATCAACATCACCCAGGTGAAGGGACCAAACAAGGCAAAGTGTTTGATGGAACACTCACTGTGCTGCTATAGAACTTGACATTACCATCAACATCACCCAGGTGAAGGGACCAAACAAGGCAAAGTGTTTGATGGAACACTCACTGTGCTGCTATAGAACTTGACATTACCATCAACATCACCCAGGTGAAGGGACCAAACAAGGCAAAGTGTTTGATAGAACACTCACTGTGCTGCTGTAGAACTTGATTTTACCATCAACATCACCCTGGTGACCGGGAGAACTTTCATGTGTGTATGTGAAACTCTGTGTGTGTGTGTGTGTGTGTGTGTGTGTGTGTGTGTGTGTGTGTGTGTGTGTGTGTGTGAGAGAGAGAGAGAGAGAGAGAGAGAGAGAGAGAGAGAGAGAGAGAGTGTGAGTGTGAGTGTGTGTGTGTGTGTGTGTGTGTGTGAGTGTGTGTGTGTGTGTGTGTGTGTGTGTGTGTGTGTGTGTGTGTGTGTGTGTGTGTGAGTGTGTGTGTGTGTGTGTGTGTGTGTGTGTGTGTGTGTGTGTGTGTGTGTGTGTGTGTGCGTGCGTGCGTGGGTGGGTGGGTGTGTACGCGAAAGCCCTTAAACATGTCCCCAAGCCACGTTCTATCTTTTCACCAAGTCCAGTGAAATTCGGTCTGGTAGTTTTAACTCATCTTGCTGACAGATGGACAGATAGACAGACAGACAGACAAATCAACAGACGCACGTGAAAACGTGACCTCCTTGGCAGAAGTAGTAGAACAGCTATGTGACTTGTCACGTGCTCCCTCAACGTCGTGTTCGCTCTGAGTCATGTTCCAAGACAGAAATCGATGACCGTGACTGTACCGGACGTGACACCTGTGCAAGGACGCGTGCTCGTGGCAGCTCCTCCTTTCACAGCCGTACCCAGGCTCGTTCTGCTGCACCCCAGCAGTCCACAGGGAGCAGTGAAGATAAGATTGTTACAAGGCTACCCACAAGAGGAGACGCGGCAGTGTTTCATGATCACGTCACTGGCGTTCAGTTAAGCCTCTTTGTATCTAGCATATCCAGAACTTCACCCTGTACTGAGATTTTACAGTGTTTCACGATCACGTCATTGGCGTTCAGTTAAGCTTTTTTGTATCTAGCATATCCAGAACTTCACCCTGTACTGAGATTTTACAGTGAAAGAGATTTTGAACAAAATTTCGGGTGTGTTTTTAGAAGATGTATTTTAAAGGGTTGTGTGAGTGAATGACTTGTGAGTTGACTTCAACGAGGTCACAGCCCTGATCTGGCCCTTTGCGGTCGGCCGGGCTATTGGCAGCATGACCTTACCTGACCTCACCCTGTTCTGGCATGTCTGGGCACAGGACACTGTTGTGCCAGACAGGTATCTACCTTCAGGTTGGAAAGTCTCACCAGACTGCAAAGGTGAAGCAAAAAAAAAAAAAAAAAGCGCAAAAAACGGAGGAGAGTATT
>JAFLJL010000695.1:0-17500 GCA_018398815.1 Conus ventricosus | reverse complement strand
GCGGACAAAACCAGACCCTTGGCGTGGAAACAAGATGCCTCCTCTCAAGGCTTTTGGATGACACTACAGTGTTTTCTCCAGTGAAGCGGACACGTAAGTGCTGGGAGGTGGCCCACAAATTCTATCCCGAAGAAGTTAAGCAAAGAAATCCGGAAGTCTTCCCTTGAGGAAAAAAATGGCCGAATTTGGTCTTTGTGTTGCCAAACCCGGCCCTTCCCAACAGACGGAACCAGTCAAGAGCTTGGAAGTGGTTAGTACGCTGAAA
Source organism: Conus ventricosus (assembly GCA_018398815.1). NCBI lineage: Eukaryota > Metazoa > Mollusca > Gastropoda > Neogastropoda > Conidae > Conus > Conus ventricosus. The sequence continues at coordinate 17,235 of JAFLJL010000695.1, read as the reverse complement.
GAAAACCCCCGGCCCGCCCCCCGATGGGGAAGAAGGTTTGGGGACCATTCCATTGGGGGCCCTGGCCCAAAAACAGGTCTGGTGTCCATTTCTCTATCCAAAAACTCCCGGCCTTGATGATATACGGACTCTGCACCGCAAGTGGAGGCAAAAGGAAACCAAAATCAAAAGTTTATAAGGAAAGGCTTGGGTCCCACCCTGTCTGATGACATCACGCTGTACTGTCGCAAGCAAAGCTCCAAAATACCCCTGAAATCTCCTGGGGAAAACCCGCGGGAAGAAACAGATTCAAAAAATGTGGAGGACTCAGGGACAAGGGGGTAAAACAATCAGCCCAGCTGAAGACAGGAGAAAAAGGGAAAAAAAAACCCTGGTTTCAAAAAAGGGCTCAGATCAGGAAATACAGGACAACAAGACCAACAGACAAGGGGGTGGGGGTGACCAAACTGATGGGGTAAGGCCAAAGGGAAAAAGCCAAAAGAGACAGCTATTGGGGTGGAAAAAAGAAGGCCAAAAAAGACTCCAAAAAACGTCCAGCAGGCCGCAAGGGCAAAGGAAGGGAAAACCAAGGAGCTTGAATGCAGCAATGGCAGGAAGCCCGGCTGAGGGAAGGGGTGTTCAAGCTGGATCTGGTCAAGGAGGAACAAAAGTGAACTTCATAAGGCTTAATTTCCCTACAAATATCAGGTGTCCCTGTGGCTCAGTGGTTAAAGCGCGAGTCATTAAGTAGAAAATGAGCATGTCCAGAGGGTCATGGGTTCGAATCCCAGCCATGGCTCGTCCCAAGATGGGGAAAAAAAAAAAAAAGGGGGCAGCAGAGGGACATCCGGAGTCATGAACCGGGTGTGGCCCAACCCCCTAGAGTGTCAGGAGATAAGGGCCGAAACACTTGCTTGAAGGGGCTTCTCTTCTGAGGACTCTCTGCTGCCACGCTCTCCACGAGTTTCTTTCTACTTCTGCCTAACAGTATGTGCTTGAGTGGGTGAATGGGGAAAATATAATAAAGGCTTCTCAAAATGAGCCTTCGGCAAGCTTATATCCAAGGGGGAGACATCTCCATAGGGAGGGAAACTCACTAACATATAACTCCTGGTCAATTACCGATATTTCGAAACTGGTTGTTTTCCTCAATGACCGCGGAAGTGGTAATTTGACTCCTCTGCCTTTTCAGTTTAAGAAGAATGCAATCCAGAAAAGGCTGGTGTGCAATACCGCAGTATGTTTGTTGAGTTTTCAAAAAAACAACAAAGGTGCCACCTAGAAGCAAAAGAAAATCATGAAAGAGCAAAACAGCTACATTTTCTTGTGAAAAGTAAAAAATATAAAAAGATATCCTCTTAAGACACAAGTGCTGAGGGCCAGTTCTTGGAATGAATCCCGCAAGGGGACTAAAATAAACAAACCTAATAAATTACAGGATAAGTCCCAGATAAGAAGCATATATTTTATTTTTCCCCATTCACCCACTCAAGCACATAATCATCTACCACTGCAGATATGAATGCTTATTTCTCCCCCTATTTCTTCAATCTAAGACATAAGAGCAAGCTTTGTTTATAATTCAATATTTCTTGCAGTCATTGCAACACCAAGCTGCTCTGTAAGTTGCCATGGAACGGTGCTCGGTACTTATCCTTGGAATTTATTAGTTTGTTATATATATATATACATATATATATATATTATATATATCATATATATATATTATATATATATATATATTTTATATATATATATATTAACAATATTTAAAAGGAATGTTAAAACTCTACAAATTTGTTTCGAGCGTGTTGCGCTGTCCCTCAGGATGGTTTTTGGTTTGCCCACCGCCGATGTTATATAGCGTGTGGGCTCCCGTTTGCGGTTGTTTGCACGTGCGGGTTGGCTGCACGTGTTTTTGGGGGGCTTTCAGGTTTTTGTTTTGGGTGTGTTCACTAACAACGATTTCCATTATGCCTGCAGTTGTTTACTATTTCTGTTTTGGTGTTTAAAGTTGCTAAGTGTGGTTTGCATAGTATTAACCCTTTTTCAGTTAAACATAGGTTGCACCTTTTTGAAAACCCTGCTGTATGGTGATGCTCTTTTTATGATTTTCCAGGTTTTTGTAGCTGTTTTTGCGTCTTTAAGTTCCAGATATATTTGCTCAGTTCTGTTTGGTTTTTATATTTTTCTTTATTAAATGACTGTTTGTGGTTTGCATATCTGGTTTTGAAGTGGTTTTCAGTGATCCCTATGTATGTTTCTTTTTCATTTTCTGATGTCACAGTAGCTGGTATACAATGTTGTTGTGAAGACATTTGTTGTTTGTGGGCACTGCTCCTTTCTGGGGCATGCAGATTTCCTTTCTTCACCTTCTTTGCTGTGTTGATTTTCATTTGTTGGATGCGTCAATCAGGTTTTTGAGGTTGGGCATACATGAGTACGATAGTTTGACAGTGTTTTTGTTAAATATTTTGGACAGTTTGTGTTCTTTTGGAAATGAAGTTGTTAAGATTTTGAAGAATTCTTTCCCTATGTTTGTTTTGAGTTTCCCGTCGTATGGGGGGTTATACCATATGATTTTTCTTTTCCTATTTTTCTTCTTTTATTTGTGTTGTTGTTGGTTGTATTGTAATTTGTAATTGTATCCACTTGTTTGTAGTGCCTCCTGGTATTCCACTGCTGCACTGTTGAACACTCTCTCACTGCATGACAGTTTGATAGTCTCTTGTTTATGCCAGGGGTATGGTCTTTAATACAGATGGTGGATGGTTACTTTTGGTGTGTACATAAAGAGGTGTATCGTTGGGTTTCTTGTATGGTTTATATGTTTTGGTTGTTGAGATCCCGTGTTATGTCTAAGTAGTTCACTACCTTTTGTCTGCTTCAATGGTAATCTTTAAGTGTGGTTTTGGAAGATTTGCATAGTTCTTTCTTCTTGTTTTCGATGGTTCTTTGGGTTGTTGGTTAGTGCAGCAAGGCCATCGTCTCTGTATAGTCCGACTTGTTTTCCGATTTTTTCTTGTGTTGGACAGCATGAATAGTCCGACCAGTTCACATGTTTCTGCACCATCATATGAACCATGGTTACGTCGAATGTTGAGTGTCTGTTGGTTTTCCCGATCCAGGTTTCATTTCTGCTGTGTAGTAATGTTTTTTTGGTGTGGAGAATGATTTCCATTTTTTGACCCTGTTATGTCTGTGTGGTTACTGGCAAACTTCAGGGCTTTGGTGAGTAGTTTCCCCATCTATGGATGGGTAAAAGTCTACTATGTCAAATGTGATGAATACTGTATTACTTTGTTTATTGAGTTTTTTGAACCATTGGATAACTTCGTATGTGTTCTTCCAGAGGTTGTAATTCAGAGTTTGGGTTTTATGTCCTTTATTATTTTTTCCAGAATGTTCTTGCTTATTTTGCCTAATTCCGATTTGGATGGGTTATTAGTCTCATGTTGGATTGGGTTTTGAAAGTTGGGCTTGTTTGGGCTTTGAGTGGTTATGAAAGCTTCTTTTGTTGCGTCGCTTTTTATCCTGTCACTTAGGTCTATGCGCTCTGCAAGGGTTTTTTTTCTTTAGTGCGGATACTGTCATGTATATTTTTGTCGGCTTTTTTTGTAGTTTTTCTGGATGTTTTTGTCAAGGAGTTGAGAATATTCCTTTGGTTCCATTTTGTAGTAAATTTCTAGTTTTATCAGCCTTCCAAAAATTTTTTTTTCATTTTGTACTTGTTTTATTTTTTTTTAATGTTGTTTGGAAATCGTTGTTAGATTTTTTGAATTCAATATTGGTTATCATTTTTTCATTTGATCTTCAAAGGGGGTTTATATCGTTATGATTTTGGGGGTGATCGCCATGATTTTTTTGCCCAACCTCAAAAACCTGATTGACGCATCCAACAAAATGAAAATCAACACAGCAAAGAAGGGTGAAGAAAGGAAATCTTGCAATTGCCCCAAAAAGGAGCAGTGCCCACAAAACAACAAATGTCTTCACAACAACATTGTATACCAGGTACTGTGACATCGAAAATGAAAAGAAACATACATAGGGATCACTAAAAAACCACTTCAAACAGATATGCAAACCACAAACAGTCATTTAATAAAGAAAAATATAAAAACCAAACAGAACTGAGCAAATTATCTGGAAACTTAAAGACGCAAAAACAAGCTACAATATATCCTGGAAATCATAAAAGAGCATCACCATACAGCAAGTTTCAAAAGGTGGAACCTATTGTTTAACTGAAAATGGTTAATGCTAATGCAAACCACACTTAGCAACTTTAAACACCAAAACAGAAATAGTAAACAACTGCAGGCATAAATGGAAATCGTTTAGTGAACACACCCAAACAAAAAACCTGAAAGCCCCCAAAAAACACGTACAGCCAACCCGCACGTGCCAAACCACTGCAAACGGGAGCCCACACGCTATATAACATCGGCGGTGGGCAAACCAAAACCATCTGATGACAGCGCAACACGCTCGAAAACAAATTTGTAGAGTTTTAACATTCCTTTTAAATATTGTTAATAATGTTGCTCCCAAGGGGTCGAGCACTTTTAAAGTCATTTTTAGGCTTTTAATTATATTCATCTATATATATATTATATATATATATATATATATATATATATATATTATATATATTATATAAAAACAAAAAACTAATAAATTCCAGGATAAGTACTGAGCACCATTCCAGCAACTTACAGCAGCAGCTTGGTGTTGCAATGACTGCAAGAACTATTGAATTATAACAAAGCTTGCTCTTATGTCTTAGATTGAAGAAATAGGGGGAGATGAGCATTCATATCTGCAGTGGCAGTATTACTGCCTAACTAACAGTATGTGCTCAAGTGGGTGGATGGGGAAAAATAAAATAAATGCTTCTCAAAGTGAGCTTCAGCAAGCTTATGATCTCCAATAGGGAAGAAACTCACTAACACATAACTCTGGTCATATACCGATATTTCGAAACCTTGTGTTTCTCCTCAGTGACCGCGGAAGTGGTAATTTGACTCTCTGCCTTTTCGGTTTTAAGAAGAATACTATCCAGAAAGGCTGGTGTGCAATACCGTAGTATGTTTGTTGGGTTTCAAAAACCAACCAAAAGGTGCCACCTAAGAAGCAAAAGAAAATCATGAAGAGCAAAAACAAGCTACATTTTCTTGTGAAAAGTAGAAAATATAAAAGATATCCTCTTAAGACACAAGTGCTGAGGGCCAGTTCTTGGAATGAATCCGCAAGGGACTAAATTACAAAAAAAACTAATAATTCCAAGGATAAGTACTGAGCACATTCCAGCAACTTACAGAGCAGCTTGGTGTTGCATGACTGCAAGAACTATTGAATTATAAACAAAGCTTGCTCTTATGTCTTAGATTGAAGAAATAGGGGGAGATGAGATTCATATCTGCAGTGGCAGTTATTACTGCCTAACTAACAGTATGTGCTCAAGTGGGTGGATGGGGAAAAATAAAATAAATGCTTCTCAAAGTGAGCCTTCAGCAAGCTTATGATCTCCAATAGGGAAGAAACTCACTAACACATAACTCCTGGTCATATCCGTTATTTCGAAACCTTGTTGTTTCTCTCAGTGACCGCGGAAAGTGGTAATTTGACTCCTCTGCCTTTCGGTTTTAAGAAGAATCTATCCAGAAAAGGCTGGTGTGCAATACCGTAGTATGTTTGTTGAGGTTTCAAAAAAACCAACCAAGGTGCCAACCTAAGAAGCAAAAGAAGGCTCACTTTGAGAAGCATTTATTTTATTTTTCCCCATCCACCCACTTGAGCACATACTGTTAGTTAGGCAGTAATAACTGCCACTGCAGATATGAATGCTCATCTCCCCCTATTTCTTCAATCTAAGACATAAGAGCAAGCTTTGTTTATAATTCAATATATATATATATATATATAATATATATATATTATATATATATATATATATATATATATATATTATATATTTATATATGTAAGTCATTACTATAAACGAATGAAGAATTGTTACCTGCACTTGTTTTCCCCCACTACTTAATTGTTCAGCATTCTATTGTTTGGTCAATCAGTGGGAGATTGCATCTCTTAGGAGATCCAAGTAAAGGTTGTTCTGTACAATTCTTAGCCACTCACAATGCTTGGGTTATTGTTATTGAACAGCAGAGCTGACCACTCAGACTGTTCCATATCTTTTTATCTCCCTTGCATCCTTGAATGGATCCTCAAGCATAGGCTCAAAGATTGTCCCCTATATTTTATATTGTTTGAATAATGCTTTAAGTTTTTCAGCAACTTTTTTCATCTCCACACTTGTGTTTTGTTCCATTTACTACCTTCGCTGGCTGCTTTGAGGGTGCTGTTGGATTCTTTTTTGAACCTTGGTGGTGAGAACACCACAGAATTATGGACTGTGGTGTGTCTCTATTTGACACCAAGAGCACTGACACAATCAGCCGTGTCTCCCTGATGAGTCCAATCAGCGGACGAAAGGCCTAGGAGCAGGCAATACAAATAAATGTGCTTTCAAGGGGATTACGATGATTCCTCAGGCAGCTCGTGAAGGGCTTTCATATTTATAATATATTCCACCCATTTTCTTCATCTTGAAAAAATTTTTCTTTTTCTTTTTTAAAGTTCAAATTTTTGCCAAGTCATTACTATAACGACTGAAGAATTGTTAATCTGCACTTGTTTTCCCCACTACTTAATTGTTCAGCATTCTATATAATATATATTATATATATATATATATATATATATATATATATATACAACAAACTAATAAATTCCAAGGATAAGTACCGCACCGTTCCAGCAACTTACAGAGCAGCTTGGTGTTGCAATGACTGCAAGAATATGAATTATAAACAAAGCTTGCTCTTATGTCTTAGATTGAAGAAATAAGGGGAGATAGCATTCATATCTGCAGTGGTAGATGATTCTGCCTAACTACAGTATGTGCTTGAGTGGGTGAATGGGGAAAATAAAATAAATGCTTCTCAAAATGAGCCTTCAGCAAGCTTATATTCTCCAAGGGGGAGGACATCCTCCAATAGGGAGCGAAACTCACTACATAAACTCCTGGTCATATACCGATATTTCGAAACTTGGTGGTTTCTCCTCAGTGACCGCGGAAAGTGGTAATTTGACTCCTCTGCCTTTTCAGTTTTAAAAGGAATGCAATCCCAGAAAAGGTTGGTGTGCAATACCGTAGTATGTTTGTTGAGTTTTCAAAAAACCAACCAAGGTGCCATCTAAGAGCAAAAGAAAATCATAAAAGAGCAAACAAGCTACATTTTCTTGTGAAAAGTAGAAATATAAAAAAATATCCTCTAAGACACAAGTGCTGAGGGCAAGTTCTTGGAATGAATCCGCAAGGGACTAAAATACAACAAACTAATAAATTCCAAGGATAAGTACCGCACCGTTCCAGCAACTTACAGAGCAGCTGGTGTTGCAATGACTGCAAGAAATATTGAATTATAAACAAAGCTTGCTCTTATGTCTTAGATTGAAGAAATAAGGGGAGATAGCATTCATATCTGCAGTGGTAGATGATTCTGCCTAACTAACAGTATGTGCTTGAGTGGGTGAATGGGGAAAAATAAAATAAATGCTTCTCAAAATGAGCCTTCAGCAAGCTTATATTCTCCAAGGGGAGACATCCTCCAATAGGGAGGGAAACTCACTAACATATAACTCCTGGTCATATACCGATATTTCGAAACTTGGTGGTTTCTCCTCAGTGACCGCGGAAAGTGGTAATTTGACTCCTCTGCCTTTTCAGTTTTAAAAGGAATGCAATCCCAGAAAAGGTTGGTGTGCAATACCGTAGTATGTTTGTTGAGTTTTCAAAAAACCAACCAAAGGTGCCATCTAAGAAGCAAAAGAAAATCATAAAAGAGCAAAACAAGCTACATTTTCTTGTGAAAAGTAGAAAATATAAAAACAATATCCTCTAAGACACAAGTGCTGAGGGCAAGTTCTTGGAATGAATCCCCTTATTTCTTCAATCTAAGACATAAGAGCAAGCTTTGTTTATAATTCAATATTTCTTGCAGTCATTGCAACACCAAGCTGCTCTGTAAGTTGCTGGAACGGTGCGGTACTTATCCTTGGAATTTATTAGTTTGTTGTATTTTAGTCCCTTGCGGATTCATTCCAAGAACTTGCCCTCAGCACTTGTGTCTTAGAGGATATTTTTTTTATATTTTCTACTTTTCACAAGAAAATGTAGCTTGTTTTGCTCTTTTATGATTTTCTTTTGCTTCTTAGATGGCACCTTTGGTTGGTTTTTTGAAAACTCAACAAACATACTACGGTATTGCACACCAACCTTTTCTGGGATTGCATTCCTTTTAAAACTGAAAAGGCAGAGGAGTCAAATTACCACTTTCCGCGGTCACTGAGGAGAAACCACCAAGTTTCGAAATATCGGTATATGACCAGGAGTTATATGTTAGTGAGTTTCCCTCCCTATTGGAGGATGTCTCCCCTTGGAGAATATAAGCTTGCTGAAGGCTCATTTTGAGAAGCATTTATTTTATTTTTCCCCATTCACCCACTCAAGCACATACTGTTAGTTAGGCAGAATCATCTACCACTGCAGATATGAATGCTATCTCCCCTTATTTCTTCAATCTAAGACATAAGAGCAAGCTTTGTTTATAATTCAATATTATATATATATATATATATATATTATATATATATATATATTTATATATATTAAATTATAAACAAAGCTTGCTCTTATGTCTTAGATTGAAGAAATAGGGGGAGTACGCATTCATATCTGCAGTGGTAGATGATTCTGCCTAATACAGTATGTGCTGAGTGGGTGAATGGGGAAAAATAAAATAAATGCTTCTCAAATGGCCTTCAGCAAGCTTATATTCTCCAAGGGGGAGACATCCTCCAATAGGGAGGGAAACTCACTAACATATAACTCCTGGTCATATACCGATATTTCGAAACTTGGTGGTTTCTCTCAGTGACCGCGGAAAGTGGTAATTTGACTCGTCTGCCTTTTCAGTTTTAAGAAGAATGCAATCCCCAGAAAAGGTTGGTGTGCAATACCGTAGTATGTTTGTTGAGTTTTCAAAAAACCAACCAAAGGTGCCATCTAAGAAGCAAAGAAAATCATAAAAGAGCAAAACAAGCTACATTTTCCCCATTCACCCACTCAAGCACATACTGTTAGTTAGGCAGAATCATCTACCACTGCAGATATGAATGCGTATCTCCCCCTATTTCTTCAATCTAAGACTAAGAGCAAGCTTTGTTTATAATTTAATATTTCTTGCAGTCATTGCAACACCAAGCTGCTCTGTAAGTTGCTGGAACGGTGCGGGACTTATCCTTGGAATTTATTAGTTTGTTGTATTTTAGTCCCTTGCGGATTCATTCCAAGAACTGGCCCTCAGCACTTGTGTCTTAGAGGATATTTTTTATATTTTTCTACTTTTCACAAGAAAATGTAGCTTGTTTTGCTCTTTTATGATTTTCTTTTGCTTCTTAGATGGCACCTTTGGTTGGTTTTTTGAAAAATCAACAAACATACTACGGTATTGCACCACACAACCTTTTCTGGGATTGCATTCTTCTTAAACTGAAAAGGCAGACGAGTCAAATTACCACTTTCCGCGGTCACTGAGGAGAAACCACCAAGTTTCGAAATATCGGTATATGACCAGGAGTTATATGTTAGTGAGTTTCCCTCCTATTGGAGGATGTCTCCCCCTTGGAGATATAAGCTTGCTGAAGGCTCATTTTGAGAGCATTTATTTTATTTTTCCCCATTCACCCACTCAAGCACATACTGTTAGTTAGGCAGAATCATCTACCACTGCAGTTATGAATGCGTATCTCCCCCTATTTCTTCAATATAAGACTAAGAGCAAGCTTTGTTTATAATTTATATTTCTTGCAGTCATTGCAACACCAAGCTGCTCTGTAGTTGCTGGACGGTGCGGTACTTATCCTTGGAATTTACTAGTTTGTATATATATATATTTAATATATTATATATTAAATAATATATATAATATATATATATGTGTGTGTGTGTGTGTGTGTGTGTGTGTGTGTGTGTGTGTACTAGAAAATGAGTTGCAGGGTGGGTGGGAATGTGTCAGAGTGAGTCGGGGGTGACGGGGACTATGTCTGGTATGTCTGTGTAAACCTGAGTCGTCTGTAAAAACACAGAATGCATGCTGAAAAGTCTGTGTAAACCTGGTCGTCTGTAAAAACACAGAATACATGCTGAGAAGTCTGTGTAAACCTGAGGTCGTCTGTAAAAACACAGAATACATGCTGAGAAGTCTGTGTAAACCTGAGTCGTCTGTAAAAACACAGAATACTTGCTTAGAAGTCTGTGAAACCTGAGTCGTCTGTAAAAACACAGAATACATGCTGAGTAGTCTGTGTAAACCTGAGTCGTCTGTAAAAACACAGAATACTTGCTTAGAAGTCTGTGTAAACCTGAGTCGTCTGTAAAAACACAGAATACTTGCTTAGAAGTCTGTGTAAACCTGAGTCGTCTGTAAAAAAAACAGAATACTTGCTTAGAAGTCTGTGTAAACTGAGTCATCTGTAAAAACACACACTTGCTTAGAAGTCTGTGTAAACCTGAGTCGTCTGTAAAAACACAGAATACTTGCTTAGAAGTCTTGGCAAGCTTAGATGCTTCGGTCAGCTGAGACAACGTTTTGTCCAGTTGAGATGTTTTAGCAATCTCACATGCTTAGCCACGTGGCGTGTTTTGGTGCAGACATGGGCGCTTTAAACGTTCTAGTAGCCACGTGGCGTGTTTTGGTGCAGACATGGGTGCTTTAAACGTTTAGTAGCCACGTGGCGTGTTTTGGTGCAGACATGGGGTGCTTTAAACGTTCTAGTAGCCACGTGGCGTGTTTGGTGCAGACATGGGGCTGCTTTAAACGTTCTAGTAGCCACGTGACGTGTTTTGGTGCAGACATGGGGCTGCTCTAAACGTTCTAGTAGCCACGTGGCGTGTTTTGGTGCAGACATGGGGCTGCTTTAAACGTTCTTAGTAGCCACGTGGCGTGTTTTGATGCAGACATGGGGCTGCTTTAAACGTTCTAGTAGCACGTGGCGTGTTTTGGTGCAGCCATGGGGCTGCTTTAAACGTTCTAGTCGCCACGTGGCGTGTTTTGGTGCAGACATGGGGCTGCTTTAAACGTTCTAGTAGCCACGTGGCGTGTTTTGGTGGAGACATGTGGCTGCTTTAAACGTTCTAGTAGCCACGTGACGTGTTTTGGTGCAGACATGTGGCTGCTTTAAACGTTCTAGTAGCCACGTGGCGTGTTTTTGGTGCAGACATGGGGCTGTTTTAAACGTTTCTAGTAGCCACGTGGCATGTTTTGGTGGAGAGATCTGGCTGTTTTAAACGTTCTAGTAGCCACGTGGCATGTTTTGGTGGAGAGATCTGGCTGCTTTAAAACGTTCTAGTAGCCACGTGGCATGTTTTGGTGGAGAGATCTGGCTGTTTTTAAACGTTCTAGTAGCCACGTGGCATGTTTTGGTGGAGAGATCTGGCTGTTTTAAACGTTCTAGTAGCCACGTGGCATGTTTTGGTGGAGAGATCTGGCTGTTTTAAACGTTCTAGTAGCCACGTGGCATGTTTTGGTGGAGAGATCTGGCTGCTTTAAACGTTCTAGTAGCCACGTGGCATGTTTTGGTGGAGAGATCTGGCTGCTTTAAACGTTCTAGTAGCACGTGGCATGTTTTGGTGGAGAGATCTGGCTGCTTTAAAACGTTATTAGTAGCCACGTGGGGTGTTTTGGTGGAGACGTGTGCTTTAAACGTTCTAGTAGCCACGTGGCGTGAAACTGTCTCTCTCTTGTTGAGAGGTGTTGATGATTTGGTGGCATGAATGTCTGTATAGTGGAAACTGTCTCTCTCTTGTTGAGAGGTTTTTGATGATTTGGTGGCATGAATGTCTGTATAGTGGAAACTGTCTCTCTCTTGTTGAGAGGTTTTGATGATTTGGTGGCATGAATGTCTGTATAGTGGAAACTGTCTCTCTCTTGTTGAGAGGTTTTGATGACTTCAGGCATTTAGGTCAGTGAGGACATTTGGCTGGTTGAGATGTTGTCGTAAACTGGAACTTTTGGGTTAGTTCATACGTTTTCGTTAGCTGAGATAAATTCAAACAGAGAACATGGGCGGGGGGATGGGGGTGCAGGGGGGGGGGGTATAAAGAGAGAGACAGAGAGAGAGAGAGGAGAGAGAGAGAGAGAGAGAGGAGAGAGAGAGAGAGAGACAGGCACAGGCAGGCAGACAGGGAGAGAGAGATATAGACAGACAGACAGACCCGACTCGATCCAACCCGACTGAATAATGCTTTTACAATAATTATCTATAAAATGTCAAATTGAGGGGGGGGGGAGAGAGAGAGAGAGAGGAGAGAGAGAAGAGAGAGAGAGGAGAGAGAGATGAGAGAGGAGAGAGAGAGAGAGAGAGAGACGGGAATAGACAAATAGATTGGCATACACACACACACACACACACACAACCACACACACACACACACGCACGCACGCACGCACGCACGCTCGCACGCACGCACGCACGCACGCACGCACGCACGCACGCACGCACGCACGCACGCACACACACACACACACACACACACACACCACACACACACACACACAGAGGCCAGGCCAGGCCAGACAAGGCAGACAGAACCAGCGCCCACGCAGACAGTAAAGTGAAGTAACCAGACCCTCACGAAACGAAACGATCTTGTTCAGAAGGGGAAAACAAGTGGCTATTTCAGTCAAACAACTCATATTTTCAGAACCATTTTACGCACCGAAGAGTTAGAAACCCTGATATTCGTACAGCAAAACACAACACACACACACACACACACACACACACACACACACACACACACACACACACGGTGACTTCCCATTTGGTCTACTCCCATTTCGTCTACTCCCATTTCGTCTACTACTCCCATTTCGTCTATTTCCATACTGACCATACTGCAAGGCTCCCCCCTGGCGTAACCAGTGTCCCAGTCTACTCCAAAGCAGAATCGATGGTCTTTAGATTAGAGTAGGGCGAAGCCCGAGAGAGGACGAAGGACGAATGAACGAAGGCCGTTAGGCCAAGTCGTGCTCACACATTTCTGTGTAGGCGAAATGGGAGTAGACCAAATGGGAAGTAACCACACCACAACACACACACACACACACACACACACACACGTGCGCCAGAGATAGACCTTGTATAAATTATCTGCCAGTTTGCCAAGGAACTGCCCAAGGTTTGGCTATTGTTGTTGCTGCTGCTGCTGTTACAAAACTATTCTGAAGGCGTTTTCCTTTCACCTCTAGCAGGAATTTCAGAGGCGGGCACTGATGTGCTGTTCCAAGCGCTGCAATTTTTTTTTCTCAGTTGAAGACCCCCGTTTTCAGCTGTGAATGAAGACCCCCGTTTTCAGTTGTAATGAAGACCTCCTTTTTCAGCTGTAAATGAAGCCTCTTCGCTTCCATTATTCTGCGTCGTTTGCGTTTCTGTTCTAAGAAAACGGTATTGTCGTGATTCTTAACGGTAATAACGAGTGACAGCTGCCTTGAGAAGTATTTTCTCCTCTGTCATGGAAAATTCTCTCTCTCTCTCCCCCCCTCTCTCTCTCTCTCTTTCTCTCTCTCTCTCTCTCTCTCTGTCTCTCTCTCTGTCTCTCTGTCTCTCTGTCTTCTCTTCTCATCTCTATCTCTACTCTCTTCTATCCTCTCTCTCTCTCTCTCTCTAATATGGGGCTATGGCATTTAAATGTTTACATCATTTCTGAATATAAATCTCTTTCTTTCTGCACCCCACCCCCACCCACCTTCTCCCTCGCCTCTGTGCATGTGGTTGTGTGGTGAATGTGCCTGCCTCTCTCTCTAGCTCTCTCTCTCTCTCTCTCTCTCTTATCTCTCTCTCTCTCTGGGCTTCATGATATTGCACGTGTTAAATATTTGAATCTGTTTGCGCGTGGAAGAACTCAAATTTCACAGACACACGCGTTGCGCACACACAAACCCATACATACCACTCAAATCGCTTTACATATGTGCATGAGCGCGCACTTGCACACAGTACTACACGCGTGCGCACGCACCCATACATACACACTCGCATCGCTTTTTATATATGTGGCATGAGCGCTATATATGTGCACACACACACACACACAGCACACACACACACCCGCGCCGGCGCGCGGCACACATGCGCTCAAAATACGGCATTCACACACGCACCACACATGCGTCAAACTGTTGCGCAAGCGCATGCACACACACACACGCACGCAGGCGTCGCGGCGCGAGCACACACACACACACACACACACACACACACACACACACACCAACACCCACAACACACAACACACACACGTCAGAAACATGCAGTGCGCTCACGCACGATCGTACACGCATAGAGACGGACGGACAGGCAGAAAGTGATAGAAAAAAATAAACAGGAACAGACAGAAGAAACTGACAGACAGACAGACAGAAACAGACAGACAGGACAGAAGAACAGAAACAGACAGACAGACAGACAGGACAGAAAAAGACAGAAACTGACAGGTCAGAAAACAGACAGACAGACAGAAAACCAGACAGACAGAAACGACAGAAACTGCAGACAGAAAACAGACAGATAGACAGTGAAACAGACAGAAAGACAGACAGCAAGACAGACGGCAATAACAGACAGACAGACAGAAACAGACAGACAGAAACAGACTGATAGACTGGAAACAGACAGAAAGACAGACAGAAAGACAGAACAGACAGAAAGACAGAATCAGACAGACAGAAACAGGACAGACAGACAGAAACAGACAGACAGAAAACAGCTGATAGACATGAAACAGACAGAAACAGACAGAAAGACAGACAGAATACAGACAAGACAAACTGACAGACAGACAGAAACAGACAGACAGAAACAGGAATAGACAGACGAAACAGACAGACAGGAAGAAGCATGACAACAGACAGACCGAAACAGACAGGACCGAAACTGACAGACACAAACAGGACAGACAGACAGACCGAAACAGGACAGACAGACAGACAGAAACAGACAGAAAGACAGACCGAAACAGGACAGTCAGACAGAAACAGACAGACAGACCGAAACAGACAGGACAGACAGAAAACAGACAGACAGAAACAGACAGATAGACAGAAAAGACAGAAACAGACTAGAAAGAACAGACAGAATAACGACAGAAGAACAGACAGACAGACAGAAACAGACAGACCAGAAAACAGACAGGTACAGACAGAAACAGACAGAAAGGGAAGAAGCACTCGACAGACAGACAGGACCGAAACAGACAGACAGAAAACTGTCAGACAGGACAGACAGAAACAGACGACAGACAGACAGAAACTGACAGACAGACAGACGAACAGACAGACAGACAGGAAACTGAGACAGACGGACAGACAGACAGACAGAAACTGGAACAGACTGAAAGAAACAGCCAGACAGAAACAGACAGACAGACAGACCGAAACAGACTGACCGAAAAAACAGACAGACAGACAGACGAAAACAGTCAGACAGACAGACAGAAACAGACTAGACCGAATATATGTCAGTAGTAGCGACAGGACAGACAGACCGAAACAGTGACAGACAGACAGACAGAAACAGGAAGACAGAACAGGACAGACAGGAAACAGAACAGACAGAAACAGACAGACAGACAGGACAGACAGAATACAGAGACAGACCAGAAAAAACAGACAGAAGCAGACTGACTGGACAGACAGAAACAGACAGACAGACAGAAAGACAGACAGAAACGGACAGGAAACAGACAGACAGACAAAAAACAGACAGACAGAAACAGACAGGACAGACAGAAAGACAGACAGACAGACAGACAGAAACAGACAGACAGACAGCAGACAGACAGACAGAAACAGACTGACGGGACAGAAACAGACAGACAGACAGACAGAAACAGACAGACAGAAACAAACAGACAGACGAAACAGACAGACAGACAGAAACAGACAGACAGAAACAGACAGACAGAAACAGACAGACAGAACAGACAGAAACAGACAGACAGACAGAAACAGACGGGACAGACAGAGCAGACAGACAGAAACAGACAGACAGACAGCAGAAACAGCAGACAGACAAGGACAGACAGAAACGAACAGCAGACAGAAACAGACAGACAGACAGACAGAAACGGGACAGAGCGAGAATCCCAGCATCCCCAATACAGCCAGCGAAGGGCAGAGAGAAGAGAAACGGGAGCAGATCTAATTATCATTCCCCCCTGCTGCCTGTCTTTAGATCATAATTATCATTCACCCTGCTGCCTGTCATTAGATCTAATTATATTCACCCTGCTGCCTGTCAATAGATCATAATTATCATTCACCCTGCTGCCTGTCATAGATCTTTATCATTCACCCTGGCTGCCTGTCATAGATCATATTCATTCCCCTGCGCCTGTCTAGATTTAATTATCATTCACCCCTGCTGCCTGTCATAGTTTCATAATTTATCATTCACCTGCTGCCTGTCATAGATGATTCATTCACCCTGCTGCCTGTCATAGATCAAAAATTACATTCACCCTGCTGCCTGTCATAGATCATAATTTATTATTCAGTGGGCTGCCTGTCATAGATCATAATATTTTTTCACCCTGCTGCCTGTTATAGATCATAATTATTCTTCACCCTGCTGCCTGTCATAGATATAATTATTATTCACCCATCGCCTATTATAGATCATAATTAATTATTCCCCCTGCTGTCTGTAATAGATCAAAAATCAAAATCACCCTGCTGCCTGTCATAGATCATATCATTACCCTGCTGCCTGTCATAAATCATAATCATCTTCACCCTGCTGCCTGTCATAGATCATAATTATCGTTCACCCTCCTCCCTGTCATAGATCATAATCATCATTCACCCTGCTGCCTGTCATATATCATATCATTCCCTGCTGCCTGTCATAGATCATAATTTCATTCACCCGCTGCCTGTCATAGATCATAATCTTTCATTCACCCTGCTGTCTGTCATAGATCATATCATTAAAGCCTGCTGCCTGTGTCACGTGGGTGATGTCACGGGGAAATTGTTCAAGGGAAACGCTATGCTCAATCCCAACTCAATCGCGCCAACCACACAAACATCAAATTCAACACGGAAATACGAGTACAAAAAAAAA
>JAFLJL010000694.1:55000-62952 GCA_018398815.1 Conus ventricosus | reverse complement strand
TGTTCTCTGTCTTCTGTCTGTCTCTCTCTCTCTCTCTCTCTCTCTCTCTCTCTCCTCTCTTCTCTCTCTCTCTCTGTTTGTCTGTCTGTCTGTCTGTAATATTTGAATGTGTTTGTAGTTATCTTTGAAGTGACGGGGTGTTGTTTTCAAGTTACGAATCTCTAAGAAACAGACGAATGAAATTAAATGAAACGCATCCAGGAAGGGACGCAGCTCCTTTGAAGTGCTGAAGCAATCCACTACACGGGTCAAAATTACCTCCGGCTCTCTGACACGGTCTTTAAATGTTTTGGGAACAAGTTTCCGCCGGTTTTGCCCAGAAGCTAGAGAGCTCAGAGTTTCTTCCCTTATGCAAACAGTCAACCTCTCGACTGTTCTCCACATCTCTTGCCGACGCACACGCGCGCGCGCGCGCGTACCACACACACACACACACACGCACGCACGCACGCACGCACGCACGCACGCACGTACGCAAGCACGCACGCACGCGCGCGCGCGCGCGCGCGCGCTGCGCACACACCAACAACACACACACACACACACACACACACACACTTTTCAGCATTTCAGCATCATTATACCCAAGACGAATTTAAAAGACGGTTTCAGGGTAGCTATTATGTTTGAAAACAAGCAAACAAATGCATTATTCCCGTTCACACACACACACACACACACACACACACACACACACACACACACACACACACACACACACCACACACACACACACACATTACACATGCGCATTGCAGAGAGAGATGAGAGAGAGAGAGAGGAGATGAGAGAGAGAGAGGAGAGAGAGAGAGAGAGAGAGAGAGGGGGGGAGGGAGGGAAGAGGAGAGAGGAGAGAAAGAGAGAGAGAGGAGAGGAGAGGAGAGAGAGAGAGAGGAGAGGGAGAGAGAGAGAGAGATGAGAGGAGGAAGAGAGAGGAGAGAGAGAGAGAGAGATACGTATACGAATAGTTTATTCAATAATAGGCCATTGCCCTGTTGAAGGGGGTGCAACAAAAAATCGTTCAAAAGAAATATAATACAATATAAATGATCAAAACTGACACACTGCAAAACACACACAGAACGTATCTTAAACGCTTTATATAGATAAATGGACAAGTTTTTAGTTGTTCTTTCGTTATTGATGCCAGAAGTAATCCAAGACGAAACGATTCGGATATTTTATAGTACTTTAGATCTATTACCTTACTCTTAAATCCTTTAGAACGGGACAGCACAAAACAAAATGCACCTCATCTTCTGTCGCTTGTCTGCACAATGGACAAATTAAATCAACAGGCGTGTGTTGTTTGTAACGAAACTTATGGACAGCGATTCCGAAAACGCCAAGTCTAAATTTTGTCGTAATGATTTTCAGGTGCTGTCTAAGTGCCTGTCTAAAAGAGAGAGAGAGAGAGAGAGAGAGAGAGAGAGAGATGAGAGGAGAGAGAGAGAGAGAGAGAGAGAGAGATGAAGGCATGTGAGAAATAAGCCATGCAAACCGAGAGCACCGCTAATTACAAAATCGAACAATACTGCTAAAAGTCACAATGCCTAAAGATTGTTACGTTTTATTGGACAAGAGAAAAATGGATTGACCATAATGAAATGGAGGATAGTAAAGAAAGACAAGACGAAACTACTAGCACAGGGTATTGAGAGAGAGGGCCTACAATTACCTGTTAAAGTGAAAGAGAGAGAAAAAAAGAAAAGGGCAAATTACTAACGCAAGCTCTTTCATCAGGTACGGCAACAGCATACCCACGTCAGACGCAACCACGCCAGCATGCCTCTGGTGTGTGTGTGTGTGTTGTGTGTGTGTGTGTGTGTGTGTGTGTGTGTGTGCGTGCGTGCGTGCGTGCGTGCGTGCGTGCGTGCGTGCGTGCGTGTGTGCGTGTGCGTGTGTGTGTGTGTGTGTGTGTGTGTGTGTATGTGTGTGTGAGAGAGAGAGAGCACCGGCGTACACCCACTTGCAAGTGTCCGATGTGTTTCATTAGCAACAACTCTAACAGTACGCTAACATTATTTTACCTTCACCGCGGAGCTGTTCTGGTTTATAAAACATCAGTAAATACATTTCAAAAAAACCGATAACAGCCTTCATTCTACAGTCGACCTACATTTTCCTGATGCTCTTTTTGTCAGTGAACGGGCAGTTAATCTGGGGAGTCGTTTGAACAAGCACGAAAGAAAAACAAATTTCCTCATTTCAGTGCCCAAGAGTTTTTTTAGTTTTGAGGGAAACGGTCATTTAAAAAAAAATTGGTTTCACATCAAAATTTCTTGGTGAAGATGCGTTTTAAACCCTTAAACCCTTTCACAGCCCGGCTGGCAGGGGATGGGGAGGAATGTGGGGGGAAGAGGGGGGTTTTGGGTGGGGTTTGTTGGGCTGGGGGGGGGGGGGGGGGGGGGGGGGGGGGTTTTGAAGGGTGGTTGGTTACGGGAAGAAGGAAAAAGGGTGAGATTGGATGAACAGAGAGGAGAGAGGGGAAAAGGGGAGAAAAGGGAGGGGGAGAAAGAAAATTGGTGGAGAAAAGGAGGGGGGGGAGGGGGAGAGAGGGGTGAGAGGGGTGAGGGAGGGAGAGAGAGGGGGAGAGGGGGGGAAAAGAAGGGAGGGGAGTGAGAGTGAGGGCCGATGTTAGAAGAAAAAACCAAGCCTCGGGAGAGAAGCTGAAACAAAGGGGAGAGAGAGAGAGAGGGGGAAGAGATGGGGGGGAGAAAAAGGGGGAGGGGTGGGGAAGGGAGCCCAACTCAAAAAAATTTTTATTCACGTTTTGGGGCCCTTTCCCCCCCGGGTGAAGGTGATTGGCGGGGGTTAAATTTCAGTCATCTTAGGAGCTGAGCAAAGGGAACCGCTACATTAAAAAATTTAAATTTTGAAAATACTTAGGGACATTTTTTCAGTTTCGCAACTTAAATTGTTTTGGAATAAAAAAATTTGGGAAAATTTTTTAAAACGGGTTTGCTCATGTTTTAATCCCCAAAAGGGAAACCCAATCAAAAATGGTTTGGGGAAATTTTAAAAAACTTGTTTGGGGGTTTTATACTGAGCTCTTAGTTTTTTCGGCAGGACAAAAACAACACAAAATGACATCTTTTTTGTACCCTTTCTACCAAAGGGGAACATATTAAATTGTTCTTTTTGAGAACAAAAAAACGGAATAATGTCGGAAAATTTTCAGAAATCCCAAAGTCTAAACCTTGTCTTTTTTATATTTTAAGTCCCTTTTCCGGGTTTTAGTTTTAAAAAAATTTTAAAAACCCTTCATGTACGGTAAAAAAAGGAAACCGGTAAAAAATTTTAATCTTTCCTTTTAAACCCCATAGGGAAAATTTCCCAATTTTGCCACCTCAGGGAATTTGTCTTTCTCTAAAGACTCTGAGAAAATCGCCAGTCGTTTAACGCCTTGATTAAAAAAAAATTTAAACCAAATCCAAACGTTCAGTTTAAAAACAAAACATTTGACACCCGTTTTTTTTACCCGGGTTCATCTAATCAAAAAACATACGTTTTGGCCCCTTTTTTGGGTTAATCTGTTTCTCATGCATTCTTTTTTAATTTTTAAACCCAAAAAACTTAAAAAATTTTTTATGGCCGGTTTTTGTAAATAGGGGTACCGGGTTCGTTTGCCATATAAAAGGTCATTGGGTGTCCGCAGTTCAACCCCTAAAAATCTCTTGACCCCAAACCCAGGGGCCCTTTTTCGCATTGTAGAGTGTTTTTTTAAACCCCATAACTCGGACCGTATTTTTATTTGGGGGCGGAATCTGTGGGCAAACAGTTTCAAAAAAGGGGATGCGGGGAATTATTTTTTGTTTTAAAAGGGGTTTTTTGCAAAAAAAATTAACCCCAAAGCTTTTTTGGCTTACTAAAAAAGGTTTTTTAAAAAGCTGCTACAAAACTAAGTCTGTAGAAAAGAAAATTTCCAAAAGGACTTATTGCATTAAAAAAAGGCCCATAGTTTTCCCAAATAAAAGTCCATTTTTATATGCAGAAAAATTCCCCCCTTTCCAAACAAACAAATTACTTTTATCCAGATTTACCTTTAAACGAAAAGGCTGACGCTGCGCGATGAAAAAACTATTTATTTGGGTTTGTAGCCCAAAAGGGATTTTTTTCAAAAAACCAAAGCCACATCATCACCCAATAGCAATAAAAAACGTCAAAGTAGTCTTTACGAAAAAGTCGAAAACCATGTCAACCTCCTCAAAATTACTTCCGTGCTAATTCTTTGGGAAAATAAAGAAAATAAAACGGTCTCTAATCCCCTTGTTTCACCCACAAGAAAGGGTTAATGTAATTAGTTAGTTAGCAAAACTTTCTGACCTAGCCTTTACTTGACTTACATGTTTACGAACAATTGATACAGTTTACCTTTGTTTTTTTTTTTTTAAAAGGATTGGCCACAACCGTTTCTTTCTTTTAAATTTCAAACGCCTTTTCAAAATCAAAAAGGCAAATAAAACTTACGATTAAAACCAAAACGGGTTTTTGTTTTTTGCGCCCCCCAAAGAAAAATTTTGATCAACTGTTGAGTATCTTTTTGGAATCTGCTTGGTGTTAAAATTGTAAAATTTATTTTTTCCCCCTTCTTGAAGTTGTTATTTAAAAAGGGGGCCACTATATTTTTACTGCGGGTATCACACAAAAAATGCCTCTTTTTTTTTTGGGGTTTATTAAATCCCCTTTTTTTGAATAAAGGAAGTATTTTAGAATCGTCCAGTTATCTGGAAAAAATCCCTTTTGGGGCAAAAAAATGCTTTAAAAAAATTTAAAAAAAAAAAATCAAAAACCCGCCTCCCCCCATATTTAAACTTTTCCCCCAATGATTCCTTCTGGCCAGCGCTTTTACCTTTTTTTAAACCCTATTTTTTTGCAAGCATTTCCTCTTCTCTTGATATAGGGCGATTCATAGCCCATCTTTTCCCTCTCCATCTTCCTCGAAAAATTTTTGGGGTTTCTTTATCCAGAAAAACTGCCTCTTGTTTCCTTAGTTTTTAAAAAACCCTTAAAATTTGCTTAAAACCGGGTCCTCAATGTAAATTATTATGAATGTTTCCGAAAAAAGGGATATTGTATGCACGGGTTTCCCCAAAACTCCCCTTTGACTTTTTTACGTTGTGACAATTTTTTCCCAAAACCAGCAAATATTTTTACGTTTTTTTTTTCTTTTTAACAAGTTTTTATATTCTTTTAATAGCAACCAATAAGCAGGACTGCCCTTTTTAAATTCTTTGTTTTCCAAAAGTTTAAGGCAGATTTTTTGCTTTTGCTTTGCTTAATTTGCATTCCCCCTATCTTACCCGTCATTTTTATCTCTCAGGGAAATTTTTGGGATTTTTTTAATATCAGCTTGTTTCCTAATACTTTCTTTTAAACGGTTAAAAAGATCTTTGAAATAAAATCAATAAAAACAAAATGCATAATAAAAGCAAAGATAATGTTTCTTTTGACTTTTTTTCCCTGACAAAAAAAGGGTTAAAAATTTAAAATTTTTCCACACAAATTTTTTCAATTCCCGGTTGTCTTTAAATTGGGTTTGTGGAGCACTAAATGTTTTTGTTCTGGGGGAAACATTTAAAATGTAACTCAAGGGGAAAGTGACCCGATTCTAGTTTTTGTCGGGAACAATAAATTTTAATGAAGAAAAAAGGGACGGAAAACAATTTTTTGGGACTGGGAAATAATCTTTAAACCCACTGTTTCCTGTTTCAGATAATATTTTAAAACGGCATCAGTATTACCACTGAAAACCTTTAAAAAGAATACAAAAAACCAAGGGGTTGTACACTTTATAACAAACTTTTCCTAACTTTTTAGTACATTATCTGAGTTTTTCTTACTTTTGCAATCCAAAACAAAAAAGGGGAAAAACTGATCACAAGGTACATTTGTGTCGTCAAATATATCTGGAGAAAGATTTTGAAGTTCTGCTATTTAGTCTCAGAAAAAAAACCCACATGTCCCTCATTAAATGGTCATACAATCAAAAAAACTCTTCAAGTGCACTTATGCCCTTTTTTAATATCCCCAAAAGAATTTTAAAAAGGTGAACAGCAGGGGGAAATAAAAAGGTAAAAGCATAGATGACATCCGTTGATAAACCAAAAAAAACCCCTTGTCAATCAAAAACAAAAAACATTTGGGGGAAACTGTCTTGATTTCTTTTATTTTAAAACATTTAAATATAAAGGAGGTTTAGGGAAAAAAAGGGGATAAACCTGGGGTTTTAAATATTGAAAATCATCTACCCAAAAAATTTCAAATAGACAAATTGGGCATCAAAAGCAAAAAAAAAGGGACATAATATCTCTCTCTCTTATTTTTTTGACAGAAAATCATTTTTTTTCCAGTTTTATGAAAGAAAACAAAACCCCACATTTTCTAAAAACTTACTAACTCAATATCAACAGTTTACCATTCAACCCTTTTTTTCCCTTTTTGAGGGCTTAAACTTTGATTAAACTCTTGTTTCTTTGGCAAACTATCTTCCCATCAAAACCTTTTCTTTAAGATTTTTTCCTTTTGAAATTTCCCCCCATTACATCCCCCAACCCTTTTAATTTCCCCGGCAAAGTGTGTTTCAATTCCCGAAATGGGTTTTTCGCAAAACCCTTTTTTTCGTCCATGCAATTTTTTTCGGTAAACTGAAAAGGGCTGTTCCAATCATCTGTACAAATTTTCCCTGACATTTAACATGATAAAAAATTTTTTAAATTAGGAAAAAAATTTTTTTCAAATCTTCATTATTTTCAAAACCCCTCCCCCCTTCCGTGCCCCTAAAGAATCCAGGTTTTCCCCCCTGACCCGGGGGCATCGCCCCCTGCGCGCGTAACCCCTTTGGCCCCCCCGTAAAAGGGTGGTTCGCACGGTTGTTTACGTTCCACCTTACCTACGTACCGGTGTCAAAAGGGGGAGGCCAAACCCCCTATTCCCCCCCCTCCTCAAATTTTTCCCTTTATCAAGAAAAAACTGTTTACCCCGTTGGAGAATGGTCCCAAAAAAACCCTGGTGGCCCGCTTTTTTTTCACTTTGGCTTTTTTTGATTAGGAGGGGCCTTTTGCATATTTTTAACCCCAAGGGGTAAGCCCCCACCCAAAAAAACACTTTCCCGCCCCTTTAGTTTACTTTTGTTTAAGTTTTTCTCCTTATCTTTGTAGAAGGTGCAGCGGGCGTTTTTGCCGAAAATTTGCTTAGCGTTTAGGGCGATGAAACTCGATCAAAATGGAAATCGCCGGGTCTGGCGAGTTTTTTTGCGATCCCCAATGTTGATTTAAATCCTTCCGTCTGTCGGGGGGTCATTCTCCCTTTCGAGGGAGTCCATAGGTTCCCGATTGTTCCCCTTTGAGCGCCCCTTTCCCGAAAGTCGGTCCTTTTGTTCTGTGTCCAGCATCCGGGTTCTTCCCTCATCATTTTTCCCCTCGTAGGTAAACCCCTTTTATTCTTTAAGGGCTTACCCCCTTCCTTTTAGTGCAGGTGAGTTCCCGGATGTCCTTTATATCGTCTTTTTGTCGCTTGTTTTCCTTAAAGTTCGTAATGTCTTCGTTAATTTTTTCAAAATTTGGAATTCAAAGTTGAAGCAAAACACTTTAAAATTCTGCATGGTTTGGGTTTTAGGAGCGGTTGGAGAGGCGGAAGTAAAAGGGGCTGGCTGTGGTTCTCCCGTCTTCTCCGTGTGGGACTCCCGGGGATCCCTGGTTTAAAGAAGTTTGGCGATAAGGTCCCTTTTGTGGGCCCGGGTTTGTTCCACGGGGCCCTTTGAAATAGAAAATTGCCCCGGGAAAAAATATGTGAAAGGGGGGGCAAACCTACTATTAAAAAAACCCCTCGCCCCCGACGGAGATTTAGTGGCCCGTACAAATGGAAAAACTTTTTTTTGGGGCCCCTTTTTAACATAAGTTAATAAACCCCTGGCTGAAAACATCCCCATTTTAAAGCGGAAAGGAAACCCG
>JAFLJL010000694.1:37500-45000 GCA_018398815.1 Conus ventricosus | reverse complement strand
CTGGGCAATAAACCTGTCTGCCTTGTTGACAGGTCGTGCGTTACACACAGTTTCCACCCTACCCAAAGGTGATCAGAGAGATTTTGACAAGGTGAAACAAGCAGTACTAAAGGCGTATGATTTGACTGAAGAAGGTTTTAGGCGTAAGTTTCGCGAGGCGAGAATCGAACAGGGTGAGACATACACACAGTTCGGTGTTAGGCTGGATCACTATTTCAACAAATGGGTAGAACTTTGTGGAGTAGACAGTGATTTTGAAGGCCTCAAGACACTGGTGATGAAGGAACAGATACTTGATGGTTGTGGGACGGGCCTCACAATCCACATTAAGGAAAAAGGTGCAACCACAGTAGCTGAGGTACTTGAGACAGCTGAGACATACCGGGAAGCGAGGCGTGATTTGCCTGAACAAGAGGAAAGCCTGGAAGCATATTCAGAGGATAGCAGGCCAGCACATGACTCACGCAATGAGTCAGCAGTACACACCGTAGGCCCACAGCGTCACGTGAGCAAACAAGGGTGAAAACCAATAGCCACGTGGCTAGGAATGAGCGTACCTGTTTTCTGTGCAATAAGACAGGGCACTTGGCTAGGGATTGTATATTTAAGTCACAGAAGGCAGCAGCGATAAGGATCAGGCCAAGAGAGAGGCAGGTAGAAAAAGATGAACAAGATGACAGTGTTATTTTGTCTGGATTGTGCTGTGTGTTCACAGATTCAGGCGATAACATGGATGTGCACAAAGGCAGAGTAGGTGACAATGTGGTTAATGTCATTAGAGACTCTGGGTGCACTGGTGTCATGGTGAAGGAGTCCCTGGTTGAGAAGGGACAATTCACAGGTAAAACACAGAGGTGTAGACAAATAGATGGAACAGTAGCAGAATTCAAAACGGCCCCGGTGTTTATTGCTACACCATTTTATAGTGGAAGTGTACAGGCTTTGGCTGTTCCAAAGCCACCGTATGATCTGGTAATTGGGAACATTTCAGGAGCACGTGGATACGAAAACCCAAACCCTGACTTCACAGTTGAATCAGGGAAAAGAAATCACGTGAGGAAAAGGCCCAGGCAGTCAAACACTTCAGAACGCAATGGAGCGTGACCGGTGAGACTAACCCCACTCACTTACGAGCAGAACAAAAGGGCGACTACTCGCTCAGTAAACTGTTTGGTTTTGCTCACAGAGGGCAGAAGAAAATGTTAAAGAGGGTACAATCGGGTTCGAGTTAGAGAACGGCATATTGTACCGAACTTTTACTCATTCGCGTTCGGGGAAGATGAAAAGACAGATCGTTGCGCCTACAAACCGCAGAAAGGCGGTGATGTCCGAAAATCATGTGACGTCGGCCTCGGGCCATCTCGGGAAGAAGGCCACACAGAAGAGGGTGACGCGAGAGTACTACTGGCCCGGTATCCTTGGTGATACCAGGCGCTTCTGTGTGCATTGCAACACATGTCGCGTGGTACGACAACGTGGGTTAGAGAGTGAAGAAAGAGGTGACGGGACCGTAGGCCAAAATAAAATGGTTGGGCAGATTATTTCAGCCGGGCACTGTAAATATGTAGTGGGTGCGGGGTCTTGTGCAGTGTAGCGTATGCGTGACGTGGCTGGTTGCAGGCCACGTGTATGAAGAGAAGGGGAGAGAATTCCGTAGAAACATAATGGTTTTAGGGCCACACGACTTAGAGCTGGTGGAGATTTCAGATTTATGTTGATATTTGCTTTGATAGTGTGTATGTATTGATTTTTCTCTATAATTTTTGTTGCAAGACAAATCTTGCGTGCGTTCTCTGGTGTAAGTAGGCTTATGAGAGGCCGATATTAGCACTGGTTTAAATGGGAAAATTATGAGTTTCATCTCCTTGAATGCTAAGTTTTAGCCAATGCAGGGCATTGTCTTCGAGTGGGGGGAATTTGTCAAGGAGCGTGAAACCTCTCAAAAGGCATTAGACGCTTGGAGACAAAGGACATTGTACGTGGTATACAAATAGGTAATTGACCAATTAACACGGCGCGGCCGAAGTGGTCAGATGAAAAACAACACCAGGAGAGAGAGAGAGAGAGAGAAGGCACAGAGAGAGAGAGAGAGGAGAGGAGTGAGCAGGACAGAGAAAGGGTCGAGAGAGACGTGGTCTGGAGATAGAAGAGACAGCAAGGTCTTAGAGTTAAAGACAAGCTGGAAGAGAAGGAAACTAAGTTTGAAGCCCAGAGGTGGCTGAAGACAGACAAACTGAATTTGAACCCAGAGGTGGGTGAAGAAGACGAAGAAGAAGAAGAGTTCGACGTCGAGATCCCAGAGACGACCACGAAGATCCAGTCCTGAAGCCTGGAGCCAGTCAACCAAGGGCATCACCATCAAGCAGTGCGGAAGAAGACGTGAAGAGACTTTTTCAGAACTGTGGTGTGGTGTGAAAGCGTGGTTGTGTGTGTGAAAACCTGGCCAGGTAAGAAGTCATTTCATTATAACCCGGGATTAGGAAGTATTGATCTTTTAATGTGTTGATTTATTCATTGTGTGTGATTGATTGTTCATGATTAATTATAAGCAGCATAGAAATTGTATTTCTTGTTCTCAGTCGTGTTAGGAAAGAAACGAATGCGTGACATCCCATTCCAGAGAGAGGTGAATGTTTGGTGGGTGCATGAGTGTGCATATGCGTGTATGAGTGCAAAGATAACCTTGGTGTGTTAAGCCTGACTAATAATACATCAACTTAGTGCACTTAAGCAATACCATCACGATTTCCCCCGTCCTGGACACACGCACACATACAGAGAGAGGGAGAGGGAGAGAGAGATAGACAGACAAACAGACAGACAGACAGACAGAATGGCAGGTGGACAGACACAACAGACAGACAGACCGGCTGACAGACAGACAGACAGTCAGACACACAGAGAGACAGAGTGACTTCAATGCTGTTTTATTCACACACACACGCATAACTTCACTCCACCTTCAGTGTGGCCACCATCATCATTATCACCATCTACTTCCACTGCTTCGCAACTGTATTCCTCCTCCCTCCCCCCTCATCTTGCACAACTCCACCTTCTACAACTACCATACCTTCCTCTTCTTTTGTCCTCTGTTTGAATTGCACTGTACAGACTTTCTTCTTGCTGCGCTTCTCTCGCACTACCATTCAGTCTCGTACCTCCGTCACTTCTCTGTCTCTCTGTCTCTCTCTGTCTCTCTCTCTCTCTCTGTCTCTCTCTTTCTCTCTCTTTCTCTCTCTCTCTCATCTCTCTCTCTTCTCTCTCTCTCTCTCTCTCTCTCTCTCTTTTCTGTCTGTCTCCCTCTCTCTTTCTGTCTGTCTGTCTGTCTCTCTTCTCTCTCTCCCCTCTCTCTCTCTCTCTCTCTCTCTCTCTCTCTCTCTCTCTTGCTGCTAGATCCCATCGTGCAAGAGCCGATTTTCCTGATGATTACAGAAGATGAAAGAAGGGTCCACTGGGACTATGACCCGAAGTCAACATGCTTTGAATAAACCAGCCAGACCACAGGACGGAACCGCAATACCTACACCCCCTTTCCTTTGATCGGATGACCATGACAGGAACAAAGAATTGGAAGGCTTTGAGGGCACCGACTAGGGAGGGAACGCGTCTGCGTTCCTGTACTCACTCCCCCACTCACCTCCTAATTCCTCATAAGGGACAAAAGGGTCGTAACAACCACTCTGTTCTCGTTTCCTTGTTTCTCCTTTCTGCATGTGTGTATGTATGTATGTATGTGTGTGTGTATGTATGTATGTATGTATGTATGTGTGTGTATGTATATGTATGTATGTATGTATGTATGTATGTGTGTATGTATGTATGTATGTATGTATGTATGTATGTATGTATGTATGTATGTATGTATGTATGCATGTATGTATGTGTGTGTATGTATGTATGTGTGTATGTATGTATGTATGTATGTATGTATGTATGTATGTATGTGTGTATGTATGTGTGTATGTATGTATGTATGTATGTATGTATGTATGTTTGTATGTTTGTATGTCTGTATGTTTGTGTGTATGTATGTCTGTCTGTATGTCTGTATGTCTGTATGTATGTATGCATGTATGCATGTGTGTATGTGTGTATGTATGTATGCATGTCTGTATGTATGTGTGTATGCATGCATGCATGTATGTATGTATGCATGCATGCATGTATGCATGTATGCATGTATGTATGTATGTATGTATGTATGTATGTATGTATGTATGAGCAAAGACTGGTTCAAAGGCCTTGGAAGAGAGCTGGAGTCTTCACAGACGTTGATTACAAGAAAACTTACCTTAAGCATATTATGTCAAAAGTGGCCAGGACAGAACCTGGCTCCGTTTCTCCGCCAAGCTAACCAGGCGGCCCAGTGAGCGAACTAATGAACGAGCTCAATTGTGCATCATCCGGGAAGCTCATAAAAGCCAACAGCAAACGCACAGCTCCATCAGCTAACTGAATTAGTTAATGACGGACCTTCTTTTGTCCTCCGTTTGAATTGCACTGTACAGACTTTCTTCTTGCTGCGCTCCTCTCGCACTACCATTCAGTCTCGTACCTCCCGTCACTTCTCTGTCTCTCTGTCTCTCTCTGTCTCTCTCTCTCTCTCTGTCTCTCTTTCTCTCTCTCTCTCTCTCTCTCTCTCTCTCTCTCTCTCTCTCCTCTCTCTCTCTCTCTCTCTTTCTGTCTGTCTCTCTCCCTCTCTCTTTCTGTCTGTCTGTCAGTCTCTCTCTCTATCTCTATCTCTCTCTCTCCCTCTCTCTCTCTCTCTCTCTCTCTCTCTCTCTCTCTCTCTCTCTCTCGCCCCATTTCTAAAGAGGAAATTATATTTGCCATGAGGAAAATTAAAACTAACAAATCGGCAGGACCCGATTCTATTACTGGTGAATTGTTGAAGTATGCTGGACCTCAAGTCGTTGATTTTTTACTAGCTCTTTTTAATCGAATTTTTGATGATGGTATCTTCCCAGAAGACTGGACAGAGTCTGTAACTTTGCCCTTATTCAAGAAGGGCGACGTAGATAACCCTAATAATTACAGAGGTATCTCTTTGGTTGATGTTAGTAGCAAAGTGTATAGTACTGTTATTAACAACAGATTGCAGGAATGGATTGAACATAATAACATCACGGGAGAGCATCAGGCTGGGTTCAAAAAGGGTTACTCTACTGTCGACCATATGTTTACTCTTCTTGCGTTTGTTCAGAAACAATTTTCATTAAATCGTAAATTTTATGTTGCATTTATTGACTTTGAAAAGGCCTTTGACTCCATCAATAGGAAGCTCTTGTTGTCTATATTATTAAAAAATGGTGTCAGAGGGAAATTATTTGGCTGCATTAAAGCCATGTACAAAGTTGTTAAGACTAGGGTAAGAAGTGGCTCCAATCTGACAGATTATATTAATTGTTCTGCTGGGGTTAGGCAAGGTGATGTTTGTAGTCCTGCGCTGTTTTCTGTATTTATTAATGAGATTGCCATTGAGGTTATCAATAATGGCCTTCATGGTGGACGATTTCCAGAAGATGTGTTAGAATTATTTATCCTACTATTAGCAGATGATGTTGTTTTGGTTTCAGAAACGGTAGTTGGCTTGCAACGTCAGTTAAATAACCTGAGCAGGGCTGCCTCTTCATTAGAGTTGAAAGTGAACATGAATAAAAGCAACATCGTGGTGTTTAGAAAGGGAGGTTATTTGGCGGCAAGGGAAAGATGGATGTATGACAGACTTACTATACCTGTGCTGAATGTATATAAATATTTAGGGATCTATTTTTCTACACGCCTAAGTTTTACCTTTGCCTGTAAACATCTTGCTTGTAGAGCAAAGAATGCTTTGATATGTGTAATGAAAAGATTAATTACTTTGAATAACAATTCGCTTGAGTTATTTCTTAAAATCTTTGATTCCCAAATACAGCCTGTTCTGATGTATGGGGCCGAAATTTGGGGGTTGGATAATGCCGTTGTTCATTGTGAGGCAGTTCATTTATTTGCTTTGAAGAGGTTTTTAAGTTTTGACAGGCGTATTTCTGATGATTTGGTATATGGGGAGACTAATAGATATCCATTGTTTATTTGTGCAGCCATTAGATGTATGCGGTATTGGTTAAAGCTTTTACAGATGGAGCATTACAGATTGCCTCGTAAGTCTTATGAAATGTTGTTCGAATTGGATGTAAAGGGAAAAACAAACTGGGTTTCAAATGTACGTCTGTGTCTGTGTAAGCATGGATTTGGGGATGTCTGGCTGTCTCAGGGTGTTGGAAATCAAAGCCAGTTTATTCGTGTTTTCCGACAAAGGTTGATTGACTGCAGATGGCAAATGTGGGACGATCATATCCAAAGTAGTGGACGTTATGATTTGTACAGAAATTACTCTAGTTTTCATTGTACTCAGCCTTATTTGAAATTTGATTTGGATATGCATCTGAAAAGATCAATTGCTAAATTCAGAGTTGGTGTTTCGGACATAAAGACTCATTACTTAAGGTACAGACAGCATAGACAAAATGACTTGGTATGTCCATTGTGTATGCAAGGTGAGGAAAATGAAATACACTTTATGTTCCTTTGTCCAGCTTTAGAAGACATTCGTCAGAAATTTATCCCACAGAAGTATTATAGGCGCCCATGTATGTTTCGTTTACAGTTGCTACTTAGTTCTAACAGTTATAAGGTTATGAGGAATTTAGGTATGTTTCTGTTTAAGGCGTTTAAGTTCAGAGAAATAATGACGTCTTAGAAGGAGTTGTGTTCTGTTGTTTTTGTTTCCTGATACATCATTTGTTTCTTACATTTTAATGTGAATGATTATGCTCATTCCCCTTCAAATGGGCCAATGACCTTACTGAATAAAAATCTGAAGTCGGAAGTCTGAAGTCTCTCTCTCTCTCTCTCTCTCTCTCTCTCTCTCTCTCTCTCTCTTGCTGCTAGACCCCATCGTGCAAGAGCCGATTTACCTGATGATTACAGAAGATGAAAGAACGGTCCACTGGGACTATGACCCGAGGTCAGCATGCTTTGAATAAACCAGCCAGACCACAGGACGGAACCGCAGTACCTACACCACCTTTCCTTTGATCGGATGACCATGACAGGAACAAAGAATGGGAAGGCTTTGAGGGCACCGACTAGGGAGGGAACGAGACTGCGTTCCTGTACTCACTCCCCCACTCACCTCCTAATTCCTCATAAGGGACAAAAGGGTCGTAACAACCACTCTGTTCTCGTTTCCTTGTTTCTCCTTTCTGTATGTGTGTATGTATGTGTGTATGTATGTGTGTATGTATGTATGTCTGTATGTATGTATGTGTGTATGTATGTATGTATGTGTGTATGTATACATGTATGTATGTATGTATGTATGTATGTATGTATGTATGTATGTATGTATGTATGCATGTGTGTATGTTTGTATGTTTGCATGTCTGTATGTCTGTATGTCTGTATGTATGTATGCATGCATGCATGTGTGTATGTGTATGTATGTATGTATGT
>JAFLJL010000694.1:20000-30000 GCA_018398815.1 Conus ventricosus | reverse complement strand
AACATGGAAAAAGAAGAAACATTGCTGCAGTTCCTCACGCACACACAGGCGTAGCAAGCACATTTTCCCTCTGTCAGAAGAGCTATGACAGACTGAGAGGGAGAGTGAGAGAGAGGAGAGAGAGGAGAGAGAGGGAGAGAGGGGGAGAGAGAAAAAGGAGGAGGAGACAAGACAGAGAGACGAGAGAGATAATCTGAACTTTGAACTC
The DNA here is from genome assembly GCA_018398815.1 of Conus ventricosus. Classification (NCBI taxonomy): domain Eukaryota; kingdom Metazoa; phylum Mollusca; class Gastropoda; order Neogastropoda; family Conidae; genus Conus; species Conus ventricosus. The sequence continues at coordinate 29,792 of JAFLJL010000694.1, read as the reverse complement.
TGAAGAAAGACAAAGACGACAGACAGACAGGGGAAAAGAGAGAACGGGGAGAGAGCGACAGACTAAACAGAAGAGAAACGCGCGCGCGCGCGCCCACAACCACACAACACCCCACACAAAACACACACACACCACAACACACACACCATATATTTATATTATATAATTAATAAATATATATATATATTATTTTATTTAATAAAATATTATTAAAAGAGAGAAAAGGAGAGGAGAGAGAGAGAGAGAGAGAGAGAGGAGGAGAGAAGAGAGAGAGAGAGAGAGAGAGAGAGAACAAGGGAAGTGTGTTGAGAGGGACGGGGGAAGACAACAAAGGGAAATGAATCGGAAACAGCCCGGGCGGGCTCGGAACAACACCTTTCCTTTGGGAAAACGGGACGGGGAAGCTCATCTGCAGACTCCACACATGAAAAAAAAAAGATGCAAAGCAAAAAAACGTCCCCCCCATTTATCGTGAATACGGGAGATTTTCCCATAAAGGGGAAAAGAACCTTTTTGGGGCCGTTCACCGTAGAAGGGCTATTCTGTTAAACTTTGGCCATCATCGTGACCCAAATGAACATCCCTAAAAATTTTCAGAAAGACCGGCCATAGTTTTGTCTGGACGAGTGGAAACATTTTGACCACGACACAGACAGACACCGACAGTTTTTCTTCTTTCCCATTCTAAAGTACCCCCTTTTCTATAAGAATGGGAGTAAAAAAAGTGCGCCGGCCCCCGGGCCAACATTATCCTTAGCCGTGCGGGCCGGGTGTGTTTTTTCTTTTTTGGGGCAGTCAGCTATCTTTGGGCGGGAAGGGTAAGGGCCCCGCCCTGGGAAAAAGATTGCCGACCTCCGTTTCCTCTTCTCTCTCCTTCTCTCTCTCTCTCTCCTCCTTCTCTCTCTCTAAAGTGTGTGTGTGTCTTTTGTGTGTGTGTGTGTGTGTGTTGTGGCGCGCGCGCGCGTTGGGTGGGTGGGGGGGGGGGGGTGTGTGTGTGTGTGTGTGTGTGTGTGTGTGGTGTGGTGTCATCAAGTACTGCCCCTAAAAACCCTGTACTTTCCCACACAACACACACAACACACAAAACCACACACACACACACACACCACACACACACACACACCACACAACCCCAACAAACCACACACAAAACAAAAAAAAAAAAACTTAAGATTACTATCGCGGCGTGTCTGGCTTTTGCTGACATTGAAAGGAAAATAAACGTTTCGTGGGCCCCAAGGCGGGAAAGAGGGAGGTGCACCATTGACAATCATTCGGAGACGCACTGTTTAGCGACGATAATGTACAGTACAACATCTTTGTGTGTGACAGCCAGCCTTCTGCTGCAGTTATCCCCAGACGGGACTGGAACTGTTAGGCTAGGGCACCTGGGTCCCTTTTTTTCCTTTTTCCTTCTGTGTGTGTGTGGGGTGTGTGTGTGTGTGGTGTGTGTGGGGTGTTGTTGTGGTGGTGTTTGTGTGTGCTGTGTGTGGTTGTGGTGTGTATTGAAAGAGAGATGGTGTGTGTGTGTGTGTGTGTGTTGTGTGTTGTGGTGTGGGGTGGTGTGTGTGTTTTGGTGTGATATGGTGTTGTGTGTGTGGTGTGTGTGTGTCGTCGGGGGTTTGTGTTGTGTGTGCTATGTGTGTGTGTGTGTGTGTGTGTGTGTGGTGTGGTGTGTGTGGTGTTGTGTGTGGTGTGAAAAAGAATTTGTGTGGGGGGTGTGTGTTTTGGGGTGTGTGTGTGTGTGTGTGTGTGTCGTGTCTTTTGTGCGTGTGTGTTGGGGGGGGGGTGTGTGTTGTTGTGGGGGGTGTTGGGTGTGTTTAAAATGGGGCATCATTTACCCCTCGTCACATACAAAAGAACATATATTAAAAAGGTAAAAGGTTTAAGCAAATTCGAGTTTCAAAATTCATCAAAAAAGAGACAAAAAAAAAAAAAAAAAGGAAAAGAAAAAAGGGAAACACCCTTTCACTGACAAAAACTCCTTCTCTTATTTTCTTCTAAGATCGCTTTAGACCCCCCCCTTGTTCCCCATAACATCACAAAAAGCCCGTAGACATGCCTCCAAGACACAACTCGAACAGTCAGTTTTGTGGTTTTTTTTCTTTTTTTTCTTTTTGCGTACGGCGGCTATACTCCCCGGGACACTCCTTGTAAGAAGGCAAAAATTCTTTGTTTACAGACTTTGTTTGGGGGGTATGATCTGATGTTTAACTCCTTGCAGAAGAACCCCGATTTTTTTTTTTTTTTTTTTCAGTTACGATTTTGGTTTTCTGGGGCCAAAAAAATCGGCTTTCCTCCCTGGGGTAAAAAGAAATTTCCCCAAATGACAAAGCGGGGAATTTTATATAAAAACCGGTTTTTTTTGCAAACCCCTTCCATCCCCTTGCTCCCTTTCGTTTAAAAAGGCTTCTTTTTTTTTCTTTCCGTTTTCCTCCACCTCCTCCCTTCCCCTTCTTCTTTCCTCCCTTCTCTCTTTCCCAAACCGGCCTTTGGGGTCTTCTCTTCTTATTTTTTTTTGCTCCTTCCTCCCTGGTCAGCTTTCTTTTTTTTCCCGACGTTTTTTTGTTCTCTTCCCGTTTTTCCTTTTTTCTTCAAAAAAACGTTCCAAAGTTCCTGATGCTTTAGAATTGAACCAAAACCAATGGCCAATCGAAAAAAAAAATGTATCCAAAAAAACATCAGAAGAAAACCACGTTTTTTGGCCAAAAAATGAAAACCTTTAAAACAGCGGGTTTACCGAAAACCGGTTTACGGGTATTTATGAACTTTTCTCCCTTTCTGTTTTAAAAAATTGCTCCATTTTTTTTCTCTTAAACTCTTTTATTTTCCCCTATCCAAATTTTTTTTGAACCCTTCCTTTTAATAACTTGGCCATTTTGAGTGGGGCCGGTGGTCAAAAAAAAATCAACTCTATGTAAAAAATTACTGACTTGAAAAGTTATCAACCAGGAATCGCAAAAAAAATGATGTTCCCTGCAGACCAACCCCATCGGTGTGCGAAAAATGAGGAGCTATGGCGCCAGACAGATCAGAGACCAATCGGAGACACCATCAGAATCCGAAAGTGGAAGTGGATCGGACACATCCTACGCCGAGGCCCGGACAACATCGCACGGCAGGCACGGATTGGAACCCGCAAGGAAAGAGAAAGCGAGGCCGCCCAGTGACAACTTGGCGTAGGACGCTGAACAGCGAGCTGAGTTCCATCAAGCTGTCCTGGGGTGAGGCAAAGCGGGCAGCCCAAGACCGCACACGCTGGAAATCTGCAGTGAAGGCCCTATGCTCCCGATGGAGCGAAGAGGATTAAGTAAGTAAGTAGTAATGTTTAAAGTCCATGCAAACATGGCGCCAACATATCTTGCTGAGTTTATCCAAATGGCAACAACGCGATATGATTCAAATAATTACATTTTACCACGTGTCCGCATTGATTTGTTCAAATCTAGTTTTGCATATTTTGGCCCATCTGTGTGGAACTCTCTTCCTCCGTCTGCCAAAACATGTCAATCACTGCCGTCCTTCAAATCAGCAGTACTTAAACATTTACTTGAACAATAAATCTAACCTTTTGATCATAGTCTCAACGCCCTACTTTTATGCTTGCCTCTATATTAGCTAATGAAAATGTGTGTGTGTGTGTGTGTGTGTGTGTGTGTGTGTGTGTGTGTGTGTGTGTGTGTGTGTGTGTGTGTGTGTGTGTGTGTGTGTGGTACGGGTGTGGATGTGGGTAAGCGCATGCGTGCGTGTATGTGTGGGCGTGTGCATGCATGTGAGCGCGCGCGCGTACGTGTCTGACTGTGTTTGTGTAATTTTGTAATGGATTTTTTAAAAATAATTATTATTCTTATTACTATTGTTATTGTTAATATTATAATGTTGCTATATTCTTCATTGTTTCTGTCATTATTAATATGTGCAGTCTGTTTAGTTGAATGTTTGTAGAATAGCAAGGACAGATTGGAAGAATAGGCACTGCCTAAAATCTCTATCCTTGAGTAATAAAGTTTTTGAGTCTTGAGTCTTGAGTCTCTCTCTCCTCTCTCTCTCTCTCTCTCTCCTCTATCTCTCTCTCCTCTCTCTCTCTCTCATCTCCTCTCTCTTCTCCTCCTCTCTCTCTCCTCTCTCCTCTCTCTCTCTCTCTCTCTCTCTCTCTCTCCTCTCTGGCAGAGATTTAAAAAAAATATACCATGTAGCCTCTTACGGGAAATTTAACTTATTTGCTTAGAAAGTGAATTGGATTATTAACATTGACAAATTGAATCTTGGTTAAGTATCTCATTTCTCTCTCTCTCTCTTCTCTCTCTCTCTCTCTCTCGCTCTCGCTCTCTCTCGCTCTCTCCTCTCTCTCCTTCTCTCCCTCTCTCTCTCTCTCTCTCTCTCTCTCTCTCTCTCTCTCTCTCTCTCTCTCTCTCCTTTCTTGAAGTTCTCTTTGATGTACTCTATAGCGACATTCATATATTTTCACACCTTTTAAATCAAATCCCCCGCTTTACAGCCGCACTGAGATTCAACCTGTCTAAGCCTCAACACCAGCAATCCATAGTAAGCAGAATCCATCAAAGAAGACACCACCTTGCCACCAGATCACTTTGGTGATGTTCAGTGATGTCAGCTTTAATGCACACGACACCATTTCTTACCCTCCTCCCCCCCCCCCCCCCCCCCCCATTCCTTACTAATTTTTCACGAAACCAGGAGACTTTAAGAGGATGTCCACCATGCCCATGTCCCGACAGTTCCCAGGCACTTGTCAATTCTGGCGAGATTGGCTCATCGAGAGCAGGGATGTGGAGATAGTTTCAGTTTAACAAAGGAGATAGTTTCAGTTTGACAAAGGAGATAGTTTCAGTTTAACAAAGGAGATAGTTTTCAGTTCGACAAAGGAGATAGTTTCAGTTTAACGAAACAGGTGTCACTGCGTGCGGACTAGAGATCATCTTCGCCACACTACAACTGCTAAGTTTCGAGATCACACTCCGCACGATTTCAAGCTGATGATAAATGGATTGATGATTACACTGTGACCATTTGAGAAGAGAATCTCGTGGCCACGACTTAGCAGGGGTTTGACCTGAGGTGGAGATAGAGCTGAAAATGACGTCACCACAGGAGTATGAATGGTCCGTAGTTCCAGCCTCTTTTCATGAGCAATGAGGGTAAGGATGCTTAAAGATTCTATAAAAATTCGGAGAGTTGAGAAAGGATATACCCTACTTTTGCCTTCTTTATATGTCGTCGCAGCGTCAACCAGGCCCGAGAGATGCAGACACCTGCAGTCTTGGTCAGGAAAACTGAACCATTATTCTAAGAGATGCATACATTGGGTGCATGGCACTCAACCGTGTGGTTCCAGTCTTCCTGTTTGAGATCATGCTACACTGAACAACACTTGATATACATGGGGGGGGGGGGGGGGTGACAACAAAAACAACAAGAGTCACAACTACCCAGCCAGCTCACCTGTGTGCTCGCACAGGAGAGGGAGAGGAGGAGACAAGGAAAGGAAGAGCATGGGGGGGGGGGGGGGGGGGGGGGAGAAAGCAGAGGGGAGACAGGGTGTGTGCTCACGTCAATGCCTGGCTTTGTGCAGCGTAAGTGTACATGCTGGTGCGCCCCTTTGTGCGTGTGAACTCGCGCGTGTGTGTGTGTGTGTGTGTGTGTGTGTGTGTGTGTGTGTGTGTGTGTGTGTGTGTGAGAGAGAGAGAGAGAGAGAGAGAGGAGAGAGAGAGAGAGAGAGAGAGAGAGAGAGAGAGAGAGAGAGAGAGAGAGAGAGAGTTATTCTTGCCACTGGTGTTATTGTTGTTGTTGTGTTGCTGTTAATGTTGTTGTGTCGTTGTTGTTCATCATCATCATCATCATCATCATCATCATCATCATCTTCTTCTTCTTCTTCTTCTCTTCCTTCTTCTTCTTCTTCTTCTTCTTCTTCTTCTTCTTCTCCTCTTCCTCATCACTCTCCCACTTCTTCTCCCCCTTCTCTTCATCTTTGACCATCTTCTTTCAGCCTCGCGCTTCTGCCCCTCTTTCGTTATGCTTCTTTCTCACTTTCCTTTCTTCCAGCCTCAATTTCCTCCCTGAGACAACGAAACCCACTCAGTCACTCACTCCGACACAACGACCGCCATGTATCTCACTCTGTATCTTCCCCGTGTCAGTCACACGACTGGTGTTGCACAGCAGAGCTATCTATCTATCCCCCCACCCCCACCCCTCCACTGTCTCTTCCCATGCATCCCTCCCCTGTCGTCCTTTTCCATCCCATTCCTTCTTCCCTCACCCACAAACGTTTCTGCTCACACCGAAACATACCCTCCGCCCCTATCTTTTAGATTAACTACACACACGCGCATCCGCACGCGCGCGCACACGTACACACACACACACACACACACACACACACACACACACACACACACACACACACACACACACACGCACGCACGCACGCACGCACGCACGCACGCACGCACGCACACACACACACACACACACACACACACACACACACACACACACACGTGCGCGCGGGCGAGCGCGCGCACAGACACTCTCTCTCTCTCTCTCTCTCTCTCTCTCTCTCTCCCCTCTCTCTCTCTCTCTCTCCTCTCTCTCTCTCTCTCTCTCCACACACACACACACACACACACACACACATACACACACACACACACACACACACACACACACACACACACACACACACACACGTTTGTGTATTTCACAGAAAGGAACAGATGTGGTGCATGTTCTCAGACGATAACTCAATGACACAAAAAAGGGTTTTATGTTGAAAACCACAAACCCTTAGGCATTCTTCACATTGCTTGAAAAGTCCGAAAAGATTATGTCAGAAAAAGGGAGACTCTTGATCTGAAACACCACACTTCGAAACAGAATGAAAAAATAATGGATTGTAGGCTAAAAACGGGGCACGAAGCGTTTCCCCTTGTAAATGTGTACTTGTCATTTAAAAAAGTTTTTTTTTGTCATCAGGGTTTCGTTTCTGCATCTCTGCCCCTAAACCCCTATTTGTCTGTCTGTCTTTGTCTGTCTGCCTGCCTTCTCTCTTTCTGTCCGTCTGTCTGCCTGCCTATCTCTCTTTCTGTCCGCCCTGTCTGGCTGGCTGTATCCCCTCTCTCACTGTCTCTCTCTCTCTCTCCTCTCTCTCCTCCTCCTTCTCTCCTCTCTCTCTCCCTCTCTCTCTCTCTCTCTCTCTCCTAACCTCAAAGAGAACGTCCGCAAATGAAGAACCAAGGGCAACAAGGGAAACATTTGACAAGGAAGATGATGAAAAGTTGGTGAAAAGCAGGATCAAGAAAAGACTGGGGTGCAACAAGAATCATTAAAAGATGCGGAGCAGGGGCAGATTTTCAAACAGATCGAGTTCTTCACAAACAACCAGTACATCGTCAACAACCACTGAACCATGACCAAATCCACTCTACCTGAGCCCTGTCGAACTTCATGAGGAAGAACTGAACGAACCGAGTGACGATCAACGCAAACTGTCTGGTCCAGATGATGAGGAGGAGAAGGAAAAATGCAGACTCTGTCCCAAAGATTTCCCCCACGTCAATCACGCCCCAGAACCAGACAAGCTGCAAAACTCAACCAGTCCAGCAAAGACCGGATGACAGCCGTGCTCAACGCTCCCGGAAAAACACCGCAGCGATCCCCGAACCAGACCAGCATTTTAGAAGTCTTAGGTCTGCTAGAACAGACAATGACCAAAAACGGATAAAGACAACCCAAGAAAACCTTCGTCATCAGCAGAACCATCAGGAAACGAAAGAACGAATAGGAAATGGCCGGGCACATGGACGCGATGGACGCGCCCAAAATATCGACCAGTTTGCGCAAAATTCAATGCCAATGCATCAGTAAACCCATCGCTTTTCTCAATTATAATGTATTGGCTTGCAGTCGAAATTAGGTAATAGTGCTTTTTTTCAAATTTATTCAAAAGCATGACCTCGTGTGTCTAACGAAACCTTTAGGGATGTTGAAATAGATGAAAATGTTTTCAGACTTTAGCATATTCTCGTCAAAAGCAAAAAAATTGTCAAGACACGGTAGACCTCAGGGGGTGTAGTGGTGTTATTTAAAAAATGTTTTTTGCCTTTCGTTGAAAGAGTGTTCAGTGATGTTAGTAAACTGTCATTTTGAAACTTTTCAGAGGATTTGTGAACACAGATAAAGACGTTTTTCTTTATTGCCTCAACATTCCGCCATATGACTCGCCATCGTGAAATCTGAAGCCAACGATTTGGTTTAGACTTATTAGAGAATGCATGCTAGATCTTCACGATTCTTATGATGCTTTTATGTTTTGATATGTGGAAATTTCAATTCCAGGACTGCTGACGGGAATATTGTTTTCAGCTTGTCAGATGAAGGAAGAGACTTGGGGTGAAAAAAAAGTAAAGCCTTTAAAAGACACTCAAAAGACCCTGAAATTAATTTTTTTTGGCGAACAACTCATTGACTTTTGTAATATTTTTGATTGCCTTATTCTTAATGGTCTGGACCTTTTTGGTTTTGATGACAGTTGTACCTTCATTTCGGGTGCGGGCTCCAGTCTTGTTGATTATTTCACCGCCTCTACCGATCTCTTATACAATTTTTTTGAACTACGGTCTGTCTCAGATATGGTAGATTCTGATCATTTACCGATCACATTATCAATTTTCGTACAGTCTGATGTCAACCAGACACCTGACCAAAAACCTGACAAGAAGGCAAATCCTAATTACTAAGGTTGTTTGGGACAAAGGAAAAGAACATGAATATGTAACCAAGATTGATAGTGAAGACATTGTTAGTGGTTAGAAGCTGCTAAAACAAAAATTAGATGTTGATATAGACATGGGTTAGAAGTTTTTAACGAGTGCTTGCGAAGTGCTGTAGACTGTAGGGTTAAAAAATGCTATGCATCTTTGGAGAATATTAAAGGTACAGGGTTTGACCAAAAAATGATAGAGAACAAGGCAAAATTTGTAAAAGGGTTTATTAAGGGTTTTTAGGAAAAAGCAAAAAGCATAACAAGAAAATGAAATTGAAGATCGACAAAAATATACTCAGCAGAAAAAAGCATACAGAGAATTGCTTAAATAGAAAAAAACGAGAATTTCGCAGAAACACAGCAGAAATCTTTAGCTGAAAAATGTAAACAAACCATCAAGTTTTTGGAGAGAAATAAAGAAGCTTGGTAATGGAAAAAAAAAAAACGAAGTCTAGTGAAAAGATAAGCTTAAATGCCTGGTTTTAAGTTTTTTCAGGGTGTCTTCCAACAGGGACACGATTTTAAAACGATAACGAGAGTAATTTTGATAGTGATATAAATGAAAGCAAAGGATCACATTTTAAACAAAGAGATCACAGAAAAAGAAGTTATAGAAGCAATAAAGAAATTGAACATCGGAAAATCAGGAGGTTTAGATGGACTTGTACCGGAGATGTTAAAAGAAGGGGGTGATAAGGTTGCTAAATTTCTAACTGGGGCTTTTTAACAAAGTGTTTGATTCTGGGCATTACCACTTGAATGGTCAAAAGCAATTGTGATACCAATCTTTAAAAAGGGAGACCATGACCACCAGATAATTACAGAGGAATATCACCCCATTAATGCCCTCGGTAATGCTATACGCTATTTTGAATAACAGATTAAGCGCATGGATGGAAAATGAATAGTAAAATATTTTGAAAATCGGGCAGGATTCCGAAAAAAATTATTCAACTGTCGACAAATATTCAGCCCTGTATGCTTTAGTCCAGAAATGCTTTAAAAAA
>JAFLJL010000694.1:7500-10000 GCA_018398815.1 Conus ventricosus | reverse complement strand
CTGACGATACAATTCCTTTTTTTACAGCGGTGAGGGTAGTGGTTTAGTCATCATTTGTTTTTAGCTTGCCGTTGATTGTTACAAAATGCATCAAAACAGGGTTATGTAAGAGGAGAGAGAGAGAGAGAGAAGAGAGAAGAGAGAAGAGGGGAGAGAGAGAAGAAGAAAAGCGAAGAGGAGAGAGAGAAAAAAGAGAGAGAGAAGGAGAGAGAGAGAAGAAAGAAGAGAAGAGAAAGAGAGAGAAGAGAAAAAAGAGGAGAAAGCCGGGGAGAGAGAAAAGAGAGAGGAAAAGAGAGAGAAACAAGAGAAAAGGAGAGAAGAGAGAGAAAGAGAGAGAAGAGAGAGAGAAGAGAGAGAGAAGAGAGAGAGAGAGAGAGAGAGAGAGAGAGGTACAGTGATGCCTGCAATACACGACTTGGGGTCGCATTAAAAAACATTTTTTAGCCCCCCTTTCTTTCTGGCACCTTACGCACAACTCCCACAAACCAAAAAAAGACTAACACAACATTAAAAAAAAAACCCCGCGGGCTTTTAATCATCCAAAATCACTGGAATGAAAAAGCCACTCCTCCGGGCAACATCAATTTCCGATTTTTCCGCACCATTTCCACAAAGCAAACGAAATTTAAAAACCTTTTGAAAGATCCTTGAAGAAAATTTAAACGCAAAACAGATTTAAGCTGCGACCGATTTTCCTTTATTTCGCTGAAAAGGAAAAGGGACTTTTTACGAAATTAGGGGTTACTGCATCTGAAGAGGGGGGCCATAACACACACACCAAACCCCCACACCACACACACACACACACACACACCACACCCAACACACCACACACCACCCCACCACCAAACACCCGCTGGCGTTGGAAAAGAGAATCGCAGTATACCAGGGGGTAAAAAAGGGTTAAGTTTTTTTTTTTTTTTTTTTTTGTTTGTTTTTTGTCCCACCGAAAAATGAAACACCATTCCCCCCTTAAAAAACCCCGAATACGTACTCGACTGAGGCTGTGAGGCAATGTAGTCAGGCCTCACCCCCCTTACTAGTTCCTACATGTTTCCCGATTTCCGCCATCTGCGTACGGTTTACGGTCATTTTAGTGTGCATTCCCCTTCCAGGGGACGTTTTACAGGGTAGTCTAACACTACATCAGGAACTCACCCGGGTTTAAATTAATACAAAAGATTAAATTCACATTTAAGGAGCGGAATTTTACAAAATAAAAAAAAACGGCATTTTTTTCCTGCCCACCTAACGTTTTCGTTCGGGGGGGCCCATTTTAGTGTAAAACATCCTCGCCCCCGCGCCGGGATAGCTTCCCCGTCACCACACCGCCCGAAAATTGGGGTGTGGGGGATAAACGTTAATGACCTAATCCGGGGACGTTAAACAGAAAAGACACAACCAAAGGGGGCAGAGGGGCCCAGAGAACAGCCCCAGCATCCTTTGGAAGCCCCCCCGCTGGTTGACACAGATGCGACACGCACAGGCATTCTTAAATTAAACCCCAAGGGGCCCTAACTGCTCCCTGACGATGCCATTGTGTATGGCCCACTTGATACCATAACAAAACCTACGGGGAAACGTCCCAAGGGTGCGCCACCCGTATTTTATGACTTACACAGCCCAACGGGGAAAAGAACACCACACCAAACAAATACTACGCACCGTTTTCGTTTGCCACAGTAAACCAGCCCAACTTCAGACCGGCCAGCTTTTGCTATGCGAGGGCTTTAAAGGCCCCCCTGAAAGAATCCGGGTTCGTTCTTTCCCCCCGCACAGGGCTTTCTCTGTGGCAGTAGGTTTTTCCCACCGTCACTGGGCCTTTTCCCCCACTAGGGAGGGAAAGATCTTGGGGACCCATTACACGACCACGGACAAATAAGAAGTCCCAAATCTTCAACAGCAATTACCCCACGAAGACCTACCACATCGTCAAGAAAAAATGAAGTGTACGGGCATGTGTCCCCTTCAGCAGACCTTGCAAAGACAGTCCGCAAGGAACATCCAAGGAAGCCGCAACGAGGAAGACAAAGAAAGATGGGGGGACAATAATGAGAGTGGCTGGATGACCAGCAGAATCTCACGAGCGGGGGAACGACGGATGACGAATGGGGCCATCATCAGGGTCCCCAACGACAACAGACGCGGCAGGGAAGGAAAGTAAGGGGAAAGGGAAAACACAGCAGAACGAACGACACCCCCAAAGGCCATGAACCCGGGAAATACTGTCCCTAGCAGCCTACCAACCCCGGGGGGAAAGCCACACCACCCTCGGAAGCCGCACTCTGCTGAATAGGGCAATGCTGCGCAGGGCAAGATAGCAAAAGGTATGACAGTTGTAAATCTGCATTCTGTGCTCCAGTGAGATCCTTACAAAAGTGGAAGGGAAGCGTGGTGTGTGTTTTTGCTTGTTTGGGATCGTTTGTTTATCAATTTTTTTGCCCCGTTTTTTCAGGCCAACCATCCGAATCGGGTGTTTCTAATTATACGGCTTCTGTCT
>JAFLJL010000693.1:40000-42500 GCA_018398815.1 Conus ventricosus | reverse complement strand
CTTTGTCTTGTCCTTGGCGGTATCTAACCCCCTTTGTCTTTCTAAATTGTTCTTTTGTTAATTAAATAAATTAAATTTAACCAGGGCAAGGAAGCCATCTACTGGGAGACCCAAAACTGATGCATGCTAACTATATGGCGAAAAGACTAAACATTGAATGAACAAAAAAAGTAAATGAAATAATAATTTAAAAAAAAACATTTAAGGTCTAATTAAAAAGAAAAAACAAAGGAAAAAACAGAGAGAAAGGTATGAGAAGAATAAAGGAAGAAAAGAAAGACAGGGCAGACAGACAAGCAGGACGGGCAAGCAGACGACAGACAGACAGAAGAAAGAAAGAAAAAAAGAAAGAAAAGAAAGAAAGAGACAAATACAGACCGAAAACAGAAAGATAGAAAGAAGAAAAGAAGGATAGAAAGAGGAAAATGAAAAAAAAAAAATGAGATAGGAAAGGAAGAAAGAAATACATAAAGAAAGGAACGAATATAGAAAGAAAGAAAAAAAGAATGAATGAAAGAAAGAAAGAAAGAACGAAAAGAAAAGAAAGAAAAGAAAAAAACGAACGATCGAACGAACGATCGAAAGAAAGACAGTTTGAAAGAAAGAAAGAAAGAAAGAAAAGAAAGAAAGAAAAAAGAGAGAGAGAAAGAAAGAAAGAATGAAAGTTAGAAAGAAAGACAGAAAGAAAGAAAGAAAAGAAAAAGGAGAAAAGAAACAAAGAAACAAAGAAAGACAACCTTTGACTTCCATCGACCTTTTTCATACCTTAATTTACCGTTCATGGAAATCTGACCTACGTTTACTGTCCGCTTGGTGTCGCCACCCGAGCGCGACACAGCCAAACCGTCGGACTTCCTAAAGGTGGCTACACATTTGATCCGACATCACTTTGCAACTTTGGCTTGATAATGGGTCGCGAGTTCTATTTTGTTCTCGCGCCAAACATGTTCCTTCACTCTCTGGTCTGCTACTAGTTTTTTTTTCGTTGTTATTTTTGTTTTATTTTATTTTCTCTTAATAACGATGATAGAAACAGTTTTTTGTTTTCATCATGCGCTTCAGTTGGACATCAATATACATTGATTGGTTGAGGTGTGTTTTTTTTTTTTTTTTTCGCCCATGCTTCTATATGTCTTCTTGTCCGTCAGTCAGTCTCTCTCTCTCTCTCTCTCTCTCTCTCTCTCTCTCTCTCTCTCTCTCTCTCTCTCTCTCTCTCTCTCTCACTCTCTCTTCTCTCTCTCTCTCTCTCTCTCTCTCTCTCTCTCTCTCTCTCTCTCTCTCCCCTCTCTCTCTCTCTGTGTGTGTGTGTGTGTGTGTGGGGTGTGTGTGTGTGTGTGTCCGTCTCTCTCTGTGTCTCTCCGTCTCTTTCTGTGTCTCTCTGTCTCTGTCCGTCTGTCTGTATGTCTGTCTGTCTGTCTGTCTGTCTGTCTGTCTGTCTGTCTGTCTTTGTTTCTCCCTCTGTTTTTGTCTCCGTCTGCCTTTCTGTCTGTTTTTCAGTCCGTCTGCCTGTCTGTCCGTCTGTCTATCTGTCTCTGAATCTCTGTCTGTCTATCTGCCTGTGTGTCTCTCTCACTGTCTCTCTCTGTCTCACCGTGTGTCTGTCTCTCTGTCTCTTTGTCTGTCGCTTCGTCTCTGTCTCTCTCTGTCGTTTCTGTCCTCTGCTTCTGTCTCTGTCTCTGTTTCTGTCTCTCTCTCTCTTTCTTATCTCTCTGAGTCTCTCTCTGTCTCACCCTCTGTCTCTGTGTCTCTTTCCCCTCGGTCTCTGTCTCCCTTTCTTTCTGTCTCTCTCTGACCTCTCTGTCTGCTTGTGTGTGTGTCTGTCTCTGTCTCTATATATGTCTGTCTGTCTGCCTCTCTCTCTCTCTCTCACCCCACCCCCACCCCCTTTCTCTCTCTCAACCCGTAACACTTTACGTCTCTTTCTCTGCCTTAAAATCAATCTGGTGTGATGAATAAGAATGTGGAGAACGACTGTACGCATGAGTGGTGGAGACGTGACTGCTCATGAATGACTGGTCAGTGTTCCTCAGGTCACGTTAATGACACTGTTATTGGGGCTTTATCCTTCTGTTATATTGTCACTCCGCTTACAATAATATGTATCACGCAGCGTGCGCGTATGTGTGTGTGTGTGTGTGTGTGTGTGTGTGTGTGTGGTGTGTGTGTGTGTGTGTGTGTGTGTCGAGGGACGGAGAGAGAGAGAGAGAGAGAGAGAGAGAGAGAGAGAGAGAGAGGAGAGAGAGAGAGAGAGAGAGACTCACTCCACGTAGGATGATATGTTAAGCAGCGTGGGAGTGAGTGAGTGAGTGTGTATGTGTGTGTGTGTATGTGTGTGTGTGTGTGTGTGTGTGTGTGTGTGTGCGAGAGAGAGAGAGAGAGAGAGAGAGAGAGAGGAGAGAGAGAGAGAGAGAGAGGAGAGAGAGAGAGAGAGTTTTATCTTATGTTAAACTGCATCGTTGTTGTCCTTGTTACGATCAGTTTACATATTGTATTATTACAG